>PVIC010030786.1:0-10109 GCA_004025085.1 Thryonomys swinderianus
GGTCAGCGGGCCCAGCACAGGAATAGGGGAATTTTCCCGGAGCCAGAACATGTTCTCTGGCGATCACCCAGGGCAGCTCCTTGTTAGAGCAGATCCTCTGGTATATTCGGGGCAGCACCATAAAGTGCAGACCCCCGACTCAGGAGTTATTCCCCAAAACCCCAGGCATAAATGCCTGGTCCAGTTACACCATGCTGAGCCGCTTCCCACATCACAACTCCTAGATATTTTGTCTACCAGTCATGAACACTGAGAACAGACTGTAAAACAGGTGTTCAGAAAGGGTTAGGACACAATCAAATAACGGTTGAGGTAGAAGCATGAGTTCCTCAACTCTTTTCCTCCAGCTCCCAGTAGTCTGCACCACCTGCATCTTATGGGCTCTCTGGAGGGACTGGGATTCAGATTCACAGCTATTTGATACACTCCTTCCCCCAAATGAAAAGAAAGGTGTTTTGCGAATGCATTTCAAAGGGAAAAGCCTCTCTTCACATATGATCCTCCCAGGGCCATGTGGTGATGGATAAGTGACTTGAATGCAGCTGCATTTGTGAAGGTGGCTTTAGAATTTTGTTCTCAAAATTGAGAAAAAAAAGAATAAACTTAGGTAAGAAGATAAAGGTCTGTTAACAGGCCATATGCATAAAGGTGAGAGGCAGAGTTGAAGTGGATGGAGGAAGTTCTGAGGTCGAGCTTGTGTGGTGAGGTGCTGTGCCGGACTCTTCCTCTGTCCCTTGGTCCCTAATGGCTTACCCTCTCTTTCATGTTTTCACCCAACCCTCTGCTTTCATGTTTTCACCCAACCCTCTGCTTTGAAAAAGCTCACCTTGTCTTCTTCCTTCCAGCTGGATTTGTCCAAGGGAGGCGTTCCCATTGGAGGTCGGGGGAGGGGTGAATTCCCTTGGGTCCTGCCCGTGAAGTTCCTGGTATTAGCTGGAACCATTTATTGTAGGTTACAGCTCTTCTCAAGGTTTGATCTTTACAGATCCTCTCCCTTCAGTCATGAAAACCTGCCCTCCTTCCTTGGCTTAGGTGGAGAGTGTCCTCCACAAGCTTGATGGGCCCATGGGCCTTTTGGAAGATGACTGAAACCTGAAGCCATGGTAGCTGACTTGCTGTTAGGATGTGGGGTCTAATCAGAAGGAAAGGCCACGGAAAGGCTATATCTCCCATTCTGGCTCTTCTCTTTTTTCTTAGTCACAATGATACAAGCAGATTTCTTCTGCCCAGACCCTTCCACCATGCCATTTTTGTGCCTGTTTACCATGAACTGAAAATTTTGAAACTCTGACCCAACTCAAAATAGACCTCTTCTCCTTTAAATTGAAAGTATCAAATATTTTATCCAAGGGGTGAGGAAAGTGAGTAAGATGCAGTGTCGAGGGCTGAATCTAAAGTGTTGCACACACGAGACAAGCATTTTCCCACTGGGCTATAAGTCCAGCTTTTTTTTTAATCCTATCACCATGATAAATTATATTTAGAGCCACACGGTTCACGGTAACTACATCTTGGAAGTGGCCTATATGTCCACCAGCAGATGCATGGACCAAGGAAATGTGGGATGGATGCAGAGTACTGCTGCAGTGCCGCAGGGAAGGATGAACTTGGTCATTGTTGGAAAATGGACGCTCCTCGAGACGGTTGTTAAGTGAAAAAAATTGTACACACAAGCTTAAACATTGAATGCTTCCTCTTACATGAGAAGCCAAAACTATAAATAAAGAGCAATGTAAAATATAGTTATTAGGAAACAGGGAGGTAGATCTTTTGCAAATGAGACGAGGACAGAGAAATGGAGGGAAAAGAAGGAAGAAGAGGAGTAGATATAAAGGAGCTGTGATATGTTAAGTACATGTATCAACTCTTCAGGAGGAATATGATCATTATGTACTATAAACATGTGCCAGTGAAAATAAAAACAGAGAAAAGGTACTTTAAAAGATATATACAAGCTTGCCACTTTAATAAAGAATGTACTGTAGAATTTTGACAGACTCAAAATAAAATCAGTTTCACTGTTTAAGGAAACATAACCTTGTTCTGACACAAAGTCTCAAGGAATTTTCCAGGATGACCTTGAAATTGTGTTTCTCCCAGTTTAGCCCCCCAGGCATTTGCCACTGTACCCAGGTTCCCTCTCCTGTCTTCAGGCCTAGTTGGTATCTGTTTTGCTTCTGCTGTGCTGCAGGTGACTGTTATCTCTGTGGCTGTCTTATGCCCACAGCTTTGTAAGTAGCTCCTTATTTTAAGGTGCCACCTGCTCCCCCAGGGAACCCTGATGGTCACTGTTGCCAGACATCCCTACTTACTTATTTTCTACCATGCTTGAAAGTAACAGATTGGTTCCTATGTTTTGATTTTCCACAGCTAAATGCAAAGACTTGACACTGATGATCTAATTCCACAATCTAATTTCTGGATATCCAGAGATTTGGATGAGTCTGGAGCCTTGATTTTTGGAATCAGGAGCTCTAGGTCTGGGAGAAGGAGGATGATTGTTTGGCTTTCATGGTCCTTTGAACAAAGTCAGTGAGTGATGTTCATTTCTGTATCTCTTGTTCTTTAACTTTCTAAATAAAATCATAGTTTCCAGGCTGAAGTTATTGTTTATTTTTTTCTCTCTTCAGTGGGCCTCACACAATAGGACAAAGTTGAGATTATGAGTTTATCTTTCCAAGCAATATTAGACTTCAGTGTTTGATTGTAACAATTACAAACAACAACTAAGGAGGAGTTGGGCTGCTGTGTAGTTGTTGATGTTGTGTACTGAAAATAGAGGGTGGGGTATGAATCGCATCTATTACTAAGCTATACACAACCTGTACAACTGTGTGCAGTGAATGTGGGAGGGTCCACAATCACAATCTTCTTACACTGATGTGGCAGAACAAGGTGGAATTTAATCATTATGTACACTGCCTGTAGCACATCTGGATTTTAAGCATGTGCTTTCACTTCAAGTATCTGATTTACAGCCTGAATTTGGTATTACCTTTAGCTCTTTATATGGTACAGTAAAGTGTTTCACTTGCAATGTTCAGTTCTTTAGGGTGCTTTGTAAAAATCGGATTGTGAAAGCACTGGGATGAAGAGAAAGAGCCCTGGATTTTGCATCTGGGGATCTGGACTCCAACCTTGCCGGACAGCTGTGAATAGGTTCTTCCAGTCTCTCAGACTTGTTAACTGAACAACAAAGTTAATGGTGGCTTTATCATTAGTTAGATGAACAAGATTGTGTATTTGAGACAATCTCATACACAGTAAATACTTTGTTGGTATCAGTCTATTCTCATACAGCAAGACTGTAGAAATGACATAGCTTCTTACAAAACTGTTGGATGTGAATTTACAGGAAGTTGTCATAGAGGAGCCTTTCAGGTGCCAGATTATAGCAGATTTATTCATGTAAACAAGAGCTGTTTGGAACCAGAGGAAGAGGAGGTGAAAGGGGTGATAAGGGAAGTAAAATGGACTGAGATGCTATATGTACATGTACCAACTCCCGGTGACGAATAAGTTCATTATGCATCATAAACATGTACTAACCATTGCTTTTTAAAAAAGAGCTGCTTGGGAAGCTTAAGAGAGTTATGTAGTTGGAGTTAATAGCACATGATGTTCACTGGGGGGGGGGTGTGTGGCGCAGAGCTCTAAATTCCTGTGTCTGTTCCTGCTTTTTTATTTTTATCTCTGACATGTTGAGTTTTCCTATCTATTCACAGGGCTAACTGGCTAAAAGGCATTCTTCTTTGCCTCGTAAAGTTTGCACAAGCTCCCTTTGTGATTAGATAAGTCAAAAAGGGGACTTCTCACCCTTATCCTAATTGGTATACAGCACGTATCTGCATTTGGAATTCATTTCATGTACCGGTACTTGATATTCGGAGAGGTGACATTTTGATCAAAATGTCATTCTTGATGTGAAGATGGGCATCTCAGTTCTTCTGCTCACATCCTGTAGACATCACTTCTTGTGGTGTGGGGTTGGTGAGTAGAGGTACAGGATAGTGGAGTAGAGGTACAGTGGAGAAATGTTGTGGTTGAAAAAGTAATTTCTCCTCAAATAGGTGATCTAATTCTAATGCCAGATTTTCAATCTTCTGTGATTACAGGCGCCAAAACAGCCAAGGAGACTGGTTCCAGTAACAATAATGGTATCTTGTATTAGTCTAGCGCTTTGTACTTATAGAAACAGCTCTATAATCTCACTGACCCTCACATAAACCCAATGAGATTTGGAAGTCATTATTTTCTTTGTTTTACAACTGGGAAATCCAAGAAGATATTAAGTGTCTCGCCATGACCTCATAGCATGTGATGGAACTCAAGTCTTCTGGGTACCATCTGGTGTTTTTTGTTTATAATATACTTCATCATCATCTTGTAGATTAATATCCTTTTTTCAAAATATAGTGAACCTTTTTAATGAAAATGCAACATGTATTCATAGTTTGAATTCAAAAAGTTACAAAATGTATGCCATGAAAACTAACTCTTCCTTTGTCTTTCCTACTTTTTTTTGAAATGTATTGACTGGGGTAAAACCATCATTCTCTTCCTCACATATTCTTTGGAGGATAGTCTGTGAATTCCTAAGGACAAATGCCCATCTTCTGTCCCTTTAATGGACTTTAAAAAATAAAGCTTGAGAGCCGGAGAGTTAGCTCAGTGGTTCCGGCGCCTGCCTCGCAAGCGCAAGGACCTGAGTTCGATCCCCAGTAACCACATATAATGCTGGGCGTGGAGACACGCCCACCAACAATCAACACCGCATACCACAATGCCCGACATGGTGGCTCATGCCTGTAATCCCAGCACTTGGAAGGCAGAGACAAGAGGATTGCTGAGTTCGCAGCGGCTTGCCTGGGCACCATAGTGAGCTCAGGGCCAGCCTGAACTACAAAGCGAGACCCTGTCTCCAAAAAGCAAAAAAAAAAAAAAAAGCTTGAGAGAAATGGACTTGGAGAAGTTGATAAGTGATCTTACTAGGAGTTTTAAGAGAAATACAGCTATCTTTACAGCTTAGCTTTTGGGATATTAAGTCGACGTATTTTAGCTTTAAGATATAAATGACAATGGACTTTAGGTTATGAAAATAGTTGAACACTTGAAAAAGATGTTCTCACAGTGGGCCCTTTTCTCAAATGGTAACAATACATTAAAAATGATGATAGATAATAGTTATTAAGATATTTACTTAATCCTCATTGCTTGTGTAATGTATTTCCAGTATAATATTTTCTTTATTTCTCACAATTATACTATAATATGGTGTACTGTTATCTGTTTCTCTAAGAGAGAAGATAGTGCCAGGGTTACATAATTTGGCCTACAGCACACATATAATACATTTGAGGCTGGGATTCAAAGAAGGCAAACTTTCCCCAAGGCTCACATTCTTCACCTTAGTATCACTCTGAAGAAAGTATTGTATGCTGGCTGTATAGCTTCTGGGAAGATTCTGTCAAGGGAGCAGAACTTTCTAGAGAGTTTGCTAGTGCTTTTCCCATCTGACTGACTTCTAGTTTTAATAGCATTGCACCCTTGGTCTGCTTTTGCCTATTTTACTTTCGTACTGTGGATTGAACCCAGAGGTCATCTACTTCTGAACTACATCCCTAAATCTATCTATCTATCTATCTATCTATCTATCTATCTATCTATCTATCTATCTATCTATCTATCTATCATCTATCTATCTATCTATCATCTATCTATCTATCATCTATTATCATCATCATCATCATCTATCTAAAATTTGAGACAAGGTCTTCCTAAGGTACTCTTGAACTTTGATCCACTGATCTCAGTCTCTGTCAGTGCTGGAATTACAGATATGTGTCTTTCCACTTCTACCTAAATTTATGGTTGAGAATCCGGAATTTGTTTTCTGGTTAGTTACTTTCTTCTTCCATCATCTCGGAACTAGAGCTGGAAGAATGTCTTCTAAGTTCTTGACACTTTTCTCCATGAAATCGTCTGTATGGGACTTCAAAAGTGGAAGTTTGAGAAGGCAACCCAATAACACAGAAATTTTGGTTTTAAAAATTCCTTAAAGTCTCAGTATTCTATACTGCCATCCTGACATGGCACATTGTTTGCAGTCTTTTAAACTCTCTGAGGTATAGGACCTGTTATCTCTAATCCACTGCACACCAATGCTAAGTAATTCCATTTGAAATTTAGGAAGCAAGTTCTCCATTCAACTGGCCACACTTTGTTTAGTTAGGTATTTGTTCAGTGAATGATCTCACTTTCTTTTAAAGCCTTCCCATTGTTCTCTGGATAAAAAGCAAATTGGTAGAATAACACAGAAGGTCCTATGCACTCTCACCTCTGCAAAATCTATAGCTTTAGGCATTCTAAACCTCTCCTGAGTGCTAAGCAAAAGCCAACTTCACCTTTTGAGATCAGCCTCCCTCCCCTCTACCTCTACCTGCCTAGAGTATCTTCTTTCACCTGGCTCATACCTAGTTCTCAATCACATATTGGTTCTTCAAGGATGTCCTTCTCATCCTCCTCAGCCAGGAGGGTTTCTTTATCGCCCTCATCATAGTGTGCAGTTGTATACCTTTTTGAGGGACTGACTAACCTTGCTCCATGCCAAAAAACCAGGGACTGGCAATTCTGGCTGTAAACCACATTGGTTTCTTTGCTTATTTGCATGTATTATTTATGAATCTTTTCATATTACATTTGCAGAATATGTGAACTTGTGGACATCATAGCCTAAAATATTTATTATCTAGCTCTTTATAGGAAGATTTTGTTAATTCCTCTCTAGACATGCATGTTTTATTCATTAAAGTACATAAGACATGCTCATTAAATTGGATGAATGCACAATTTTCAATATGCCAATTGCATTTGAGAAGAGGTTTAATTTGGCTCATGTTTTAAGGAGATGTTGGAAGGCTCCAAGGCAGAAGATAATAATAAACTTCAATTGCAGATATATTCTTACTCTTTTGATGACTGAGTTGAACTAGTAGTTGTAGAAAGTAAAATTCTGACAGTCAAGTATTATGATTATTATTGCTTAAATATGATTATGGAGTTGTATGCATCCATATTATAAGGTGGTTAGTGGAATAGGAGTTTGAAGAGAACTATGGACACCATGTAGATAGATGGAGTCAACTAAAGGCAAGGCAGTGGCTACTATTTTTATTTACAGTAGGAGCATCATATAACTTTAGTAGAAAATTTTTAAGGTGAGGTAGGAGTGTTTCAATTGGAGGAAAAGGAAATACATAAATTTATTGTTTTCATACTTAACAACCTTAGCTCTTTCTTGCTCATCTGAGTTCCTCAGTTCCTCAGTAGTAGTCTCAGTCTTCAGAGATCACCTGTTCTTTGAAGATAAAGTATACCCTGGCTAAATACTTAAAGGTTTTTTTTTTTGAGACAGGGTCTCACTTTGTAGTTCAGGCTGGCTCTGAGCTCACTATGGAGCCCAGGCAAGCCTCAAACTCAGCAATCCTCCTGCCTCTGCCTCCCGAGTGCTGGGATGACAGGCGTGAGCCACCACGCCCAGCACTGTGGTATGTGGTATTGATTGCTGGTGGGTGTGAGTCTCCACACCCAGAACCACTGAGCTAACCCTCTGGACCAATACTTAAAGGTTTTTAAAAAGGTTTTTAGGTCTAGGTAATAGTTTCTTCTCCCTTTCACTTCTTCCTTCATAACAATGGTATCTAGTACTAATTCTATTTATTTTTTAAGATTAGAAGAATAGTTTATTTGATGTGCATTTGATTAGTAAGAGTCCAGGGGACTGCAAATAACTTTATTTAAGTTATGCATGTCAATAAAAAGTATTATCTAGCAAACAAGAAGTTCTAAAGTGAGATGATTTTAGTGACAATGTAGTGAGATTTGTTTATTAAATATATATAAACATTATAATCAATATGTTGTTTTAGGCCAGAGCTATAGCAATAAATAAAAGTTACAAAATCCCTTCCTGGATTATATTCTAGTAGGGTAAGGGAAGTAAGGGAAGATCATTATAGGGCATCAGTAGCCATTGTAAGACTGAGTTTTGCTGCGAGTAGAAATGAGAAACATTGAAGGGCTTTGAGTAGATTATTTACACGGAATGACTGATTTAAAAGGAGCCTTTTAGCTTCTGGGCTGAGTATAGTTTGCAGGGTAGGGTAGAAGCAATGGGCAAGGGTAGAATTAAAAAGACTATCTGGATGGTCATGATGGTAATTCAGGTGAGAAGTGATGGTAACTTGGGTCAAACTAGTTGTAGATGTAGACCTTGTAGAACATGGTTGATATTCCCATATTTCAGGATGAAACACAGTGGCAATATTAGTCAACTTTCCTACTGTTGGATAGAATACCTGATAAACAAAAAAGAAAAGAGGTTTAATTTGGTTCATGTTTTCAGGCGATTCAGCCCATGGTTGGAAGGCTCCAAGCAGCATGGTGGAAACATCTGGCAGAATAAAGCTGTTTAGTTCATGACAGCTGGAAGCTGAGTAGAGGAGCAGTACCAAAAAAGAAGGGGAAGAAGACCCTTCATAGACCTCAAGGTTATGCCTCCATGACCCCCCCTGGCACACCTATAAATATGCTCCATAAATTCCTGGAGTCCATCTCAAAGACAGTTACACAAACATTCTACCCTGACCCAGCCACCACGGTGACATTTCAAAGCTAGAGGTTTCAAGCACTACTGTTTCAGTAGTTGTGAAATGGCCCTGGAAGAAATATTTGGCAACCAAAATCACTGTAGATAATAATTTTTCACAATAATTTTCATTAAAACAATGACAGTGCAATAACAAGAACAGAAATATGACAAAGGTACTCAAATACCACACACATCTAAAGGGGCTTTGGATCAGTTATCAACTGTCAGTTCCATGTCGGCCCTTTATTACCTGCTCTGAGACAATGAACCTGGACCTTTTAAGCACTCTCATTTGCCACATGCAAATAGAGGCTAAGAGTTACCAGAAGAGAGCTCAGGAGGAGCACCACAGGTAAAATGGGGTTCTTTCACTGATAACAATGTATTTGGTTCTTGAAGCTTCCACTCTTACAGTAGCTGACAAGTATTAATATTGTTTGTGTAAAAGGATGTTCTGGCAAGTTTATCTGTGACCATGGTCATAGTTAGTGCAGTGGCTGATAATGTCTAATCTGTTCCTAATAACTAGACTATTCTCTTAGACCACCCTGTATCCATCCTTTTGGGCTCATCATGGTCTCAGTGCTGTGACCAGTGGCCCACACAAGGTGCTACCCGAGTGCTTGCCTTTTCCTGAGTTTTAGGATAAATACTATATCTACCTTTCTTATTCCTTTTTAAGAACCACCAGAGGGGAAATGAATAGGCTTAGAAGTATTCGTGACTAACGCCAAAGGGCCAGATTCTCCACACGGGCCTGTCAAGTACACCTAATCTTTTGGGTCAAGTAAGTGACCTTGATTCCTTTCTTTTGGACTATTGATGATTTTTTTTTTCTCTGAGCTGTTCTTCCCCCACTTTGTCACTGGCTTTTTTGGTACAGGTTCCCCTGCTTTGTCTCAGCAGATGGATAACAGCTCATTTCATAGCTTGGTATTACCATATACTAGTGCTGAACTCCATTCTGTCATCCATTTCTGCTTATTAGGTGGAATCCCCAAATGGTTCATGTCTGTACCATACTTCAGACCACACTGTGAACCTATCCTTGCACAGTATCACTGCTTCTCTAGGCACAGTGGGATCGGCCTTGCCTCCAGTGGACCCCATCTCTGATCATTGACCACTGCCTGCAGTTCAACGCCTTTATCCTCTTTGCTTCTATTAGCTCCCTTTGCAAACCCTCCTGTGCTCACACCACCTGATGGTCAGTGTTAGTGGAAAGCTAATGTTCTCACAGTCTAATTGTATTAATTGTTAATATATAACCTGAGGTTCATATACTAAGGTTCAATAGTGCTTGCCTATTAAGGGTGAGGCTGTAGGTTTAAAAATTCTCTTCTTTTCTATATTTAAAAATAATGAACATATTATTCATGTTATAAAAACCCTAAATTTATTTTTAATTAAAAATGTAGTAACTCTTTACCTTCAACAGTGGAAAATAGTGGCATGTAGT
>PVIC010030786.1:10209-21813 GCA_004025085.1 Thryonomys swinderianus
TATGCCTACTGTTGTCTGCAGGCCTCCTTTGGAACACTTTCCTAGCACACTTGCATTTTGGACAGGGTTCATGTGCCAAGGTGTAGGATGAAAGATATCTGGACCCAAAATAAAGGGAGCAGTAGAATATTTTGAATTTTAATATGTATTAAAAGTGTCACTCATCTTCAGGGTGCATTTGAAAGGGAAGCATAAAGATAAAGGAAGTAGTCAATGATCTGTTTTCTTAGGAGATGTTATATGCAATAAATGTTGCCATCTGCACTGCCAGTAGCTAGAGATATCCTCACCATGAGTTTATTTTTCTAAATCCATGGAATGGTGGAGTTTTAAGAGTGTGGACTCTGAAGCCACACTCCCTGGGTTTGACTCTGTCACTTACCAGCTGACTGACTCTGGGCAAGACTCATGCCTCAGTTTTTCATCTATAAAGTCAGTACAGTGACACTGTCTCATAAGGTTGTTGTGAGGTGTGCTCTTTGGCTAACTGGGCATGTGATGAATTGCTGGAGATCACAAGGTGACAGATATGTGGCTAAATCAGTAACTATTCTCAATCTTTTTATCTCTCAGGCTTTTCACCCTAAGGGTAGGAAAACCCAACATTTACTCTTTATTTGCTTTTGCAGCTAGAGATCGCCACTCACAGTTCTAGCCAGTGGATGTAACTAAACTGTACAGGAAATTTCCTGGAATGATTTGCTGTATCTATGAAAGAAACATTTGCAATTGCCCCTACTTGTCCCTTTGGTTGTCTTGCACATGATATGATGTCTAGAGCGACAACTGGCTTTCATCAATCACGAGGTGACAAGCTAATGGAAACCAAGAGAATCTCATAGATACAAGCCCTACTTTCTATGGAACCAGTTGCCAGCAGCTACACACCACTGGACTTTTTGCATGTAAGTCTCATAGATCAAGCTTTCTATTATTTACAGCTGGAAGCATTCTTTTGTTAGTCTAATGAAATCTATTCATTTTATTTTAAATTTTTATCAGCGCATATTTGCAGTACTGATATGGATGGCAAATACTTCCTCCTTATTGTAATTCTTTCTGCCTTGGTGATGTGTTTTCCAAAATATGATTTTAGAAATATTTGCATTAAAGTTACTTTGAGCTCTGGTGAATGAGTCAGGAATTTCTGGGAATGAAGATCTTTGAATTTGCATGATATACAGGTTTCCTAAGTGATCCTGATGAATGTTAAACTTGAGAAGTCTTAGTCTTGTTGAGTTCATTCTTGCTGGATACTTGTTGGGGATGTACTAAGTATTAAGCACTGTATCAGGCATTGTGTATCATTTTGAATGAAACAAATTTGCTTTTGAGCAGCTTGTGATCCGGTGGCAATTTCAGCTCAAGGTTGTAATTTTTGGAAATATGAGTGTTAGTAAAATAGTAGGTTGGTCTTGGAGATCAGGAAACTTCCTGTAGCAAATGGTATTTCAATCCTAGTTTTAGTCAAATAGCTCTTTTTTTATCCTGCTAATCTGACTTCCAGAGAGTCCCTTGCTATAACATTTTTAAATAGTATTATTTTAACTTTAGTAAAATTCCATGACAGCATGTTTTGCACAGTTAATGCCATGCAGCTAGTTCAGTGTCTTAATTTTATTTTCAAATTATTCAATATTTTCCATTTTTATTATGATTTTTAATTTGGAGCAGTTCTCTCTCATGGAAAATTCACAGGGACAATTAACCAGTTTATAGTTGTGTTGTCTTATTTTGTTGTCATTATGTCAACTAAGCCTGATTTGCACAATTACAATATTACAGATCAACCTTTAGTCAAGAGCATTGAGTTATTAAATTAATGCCATGTGAAATTTTACTTGTGGTTAACTTCATAAGCTTTCGATTAAAGTTTCCCTAGGTTAGTTTTTAGTTTTCAACAGAATATGATTTTTTAGTAATTAAGAAAAATGTTTAAAATGGTCTATTTTCGGTTTTTGTTGGTTATTTTGTTATTATTTGATCCAGTAATATTGTACATTTAATCAAAATTAGGAGTTTTTATGTACTTTTTCTTGTCTACTATATGAGAAAATGGGAGAGACACGTCTCAGGTAGCAGATAGGAGAGATGCGTTGTTTTGAGGATCCGCTTTCTCTATTTGCTCTAGATCACTTTCCACACTGAGAACCGGGTCCAGCCTTTGTAGAGAGGAGAGTGAGAAGTGAGGCCAAAAGGCGTGTAAATGAAGGGAGACAATGCTTTGTGTAGTTCAAGTCATAGGACGGGAGTGGGCAGTGGGGACAGAAGCTGAGACATTTTGGATACAGTGATAGCCAAGACAGCAAGTAAGAGCTATACACCCAGGTGGGCTGGCTGAGAAGAAGAGGGAAAATACAGACAGGGGAGAAGAATCGGAACGTTTTAAGATAATGTGGATCTGACACACTGCTGGGCTAATGGGAAAGTGTCCGTTGGGAAGAAAATGGCCAAGTGCAGGAAAAGGGGATTATAATTAGAACAATATCCATGAAGAAACAGAAGCACCAGGAACAGGGGTATAGGCAGAGAGCCGGCTTTGTTGAAGGAAAGGAGATTAAAACTCATGGAGCTGTAGGCAAAAGATCTGTCTTTTTCTCAGTGAGGCAGAAGGCAAAATAGTTTACTGAGATGGTAATGGTAGTTGAGGGCTGGGCTGTGAGTGGGCTTGGCAACTCTTGCTTTGGTTTACCCAGTAGGTTTCCTCAGAAACCTAGTAATCCTATTACCTGTCACTTGGGGATCTTTGCCTCTGTGGGTCATAGTATTTGGCATGTGACCAAACTGGATTATTTCCTGAATGGGGGAAGCCTGGTGTAAGAGTAAATAAGTAGAATCAGAATACCGGCTGGGGTCACCTTATAGTGTTGATGGCGGTACCCACTGTAAAGCAGATAGGAGGCAGTTGGCTATGTATGGGGAGAGGTTTGAGATCATCTGGATAAATGGCAGGTGATGACCTAGACCTGGTCGAGATCCCTTAGTGAGCAAGTCTCCGTTAGTTGGAGAGGAAACTAAACAGAGACTCCTGTGGCATCATTCAGAACTCACAGATGAGGGAGAGGAGAACAGCAGTTGTGAGCTGTGAATGAAGGTGGAAAGTGCATTTGGTGGAAGGCATGTGGAGGAAGCAAAGCAGGAGTGATTAGCTCTAATGGTGAGGGAAATGAAGTAAACTGAGGCTCTCCTTGAGGGTTGGAGCTGATGGGGAGGAAGTCATTGGTTCGGTGAGAGTATTTTTACTGGAAAGGAGGAAGTGCATTCAAGAAGAGGAGATGAAGCATACTAGTCTTTTGAGATATTTGTTTCAAATTTCTCAATATTCTTCCAAAAATTGAGTAATAGTTGAAGAAGGGATGGAATAAGGTAGCATTTTTTTATTAAGGAGTTATTACAGTGTGCATAGATGCCAGTGGGAATAATTACATGGAAAGAAGAAATTAAATACATAGGACAGAGAAGAAATAACTCTAAAACTAAAGACCTTGAGAAGGTGAGAAGGGTATAATCAATGTTAAGTGGAAGGTTTGAAAGAGTCGAATTAAAGTCAGTTCCCTTTTTCTCCTTGAGATAAGTCATAGTGTTTGGTACAATGATGCTAGTTTAGTAACGTTGATAAGAAGGTGAGGTAATTTTTTAGGAATTGCTTTTAGTTTCTTAGTGCAACAAGAAGCATGGTCATTGGTTAAGGGCTAGGCATGGCAGTTTCTTAGGACAAGGTGAATGGTTAGCCTGGACAAAGTGAGGCATGTATAGGACCACTGCCTTTGGAAAGGCAGAGGTCTTGGGCACCTTGGGCTGTGCCTTCTCTGAGGCACTCTGTAGGGGTGAGAGGGACAGTTCTGAGGTTGGGAAATGAACCATCTTACCAGGAATGGAAGCTCTGTGTGCCTTTCTAGCATTCTGCTGAGGTCAGGAGTAAGACTGGAGGTGGAAATGACCGTGGTGGCTGAGGATATTATCATGAGAGAAGTTGGAGAGGAGAATTCTTTTTCTGCTCTGGTTCCTCATTTGTACTATGGAAAGCTAGTACTTTTCCCACCTGCTTGGAAGGAACCTGGCTCCAGAAGAGAAGCAAAGTGGTGATGTTGTGCAGGAGGCTAAAGCACGAAATAGAGAGGGAAAGAGTCATGGTGTGTCAAATGAACTTCCGTACTCAGCTTTACCATCTACTCATCCTCTGAAGGGTTTGCAGCTGTGGAAATTCATATCAGAATCAGGAGAGGCTTTTATTCAGTGTTGGCAAAGGAATCAGCACTTGTGTTTGACTGAGACTTACAGACAGGTGGAGAAGAGGAAATTTTCCCAGTGGTTTGTCCTCATTGGATATTGTTAGACTGGGGAAGCTGGAGATAGGCTAACAAGTGAGCCATTCTTGTGCCTGGATTTTCTCTGATTGATCCTAAGTTGGAAGTAGAGTTAAAAAATGAGGGAGGGGGGCCGGAGATTTAGCTCAGTGGTTCCGGCACCTGCCTCGTAAGCACAAGGTCCTGAGTTCAATCCTGGGAACCACATACAATGCTGGGTGTGGAGACTCACACCCACCAACAATCAATACCACATACCACAGTGCCGGGTGTGGTGGCTCACGCCTGTCATCCCAGCACTCGGGAGGCAGAGACAGGAGGATTGCTGAGTTCAAGGTTTGCCTGGGCTACATAGTGAGCTCAGGGCCAGCCTGAAGTACAAAGCTAGACCCTGTCTCAAAAAAAAAAAAGAAAAAAAAAGAGGGAGGGAAGGTGATGGTAATGCCAGGTGTGGTGGCTCATTCCTGTAATCCCAGCTCTTAGGAGGCAGAGGCAGGAGGATCTCTGTGAGTTTGAGGCCAGCCTGGGCTACACAGTGAGCTCAGGGCCAGCCTGAAATACAAAGTGAGACCCTGACTCAAAAAAGAAAAAAAAATGAGGGAGGGAAGGTGGAAATTTTTGACCATGTTTCGACCATTGAGAGCTGATGTGGCAGACTCTGGTTTAGCTTCCTGGAATGGCTGCTGCAGAGTTTGTGAATCAAAGCTGTCTTTCTATATGAGGTGCAGGAGTATACTCAGTCTTTCAAAGCCTTTTTGTGTAACTTACTTTGTGGGATATATCTTTTGTTTGCAACTGAAAAAAATCCTGACTGGTACAGAGAGCACAATTTGTGAGCAATTTGACAATGAGCCTGAAGGTAGAAGGCTGGGGGTGTAAACAAAAAAAAATACAGGATGATAATCACCACTTTTGATGACTTTTTACCAGGACCTACATAAGCCATTTAATTTTCAATAACCTTTGGTTTAAGATTTTTCACCATTTAAATGGGAAATGGACTCACAGGAAGCAGTTAAGTTGGTGGGCCAGGAATTCAAACTGGAGTCTTCTGTTTTGGGGTCCAAATTATTTGCTCTTGGGTCATTCTCTTTTGGTTTGAAATGGAAATAAATTTCTCTCTCTCTGGCTGGCAGCAACCATACCAAGATACTCAGAAAGACACCTACATATTGTCCTCAAACTACTAAGGACACGTGGTGCATCCTTTTTGGGTGATTTACTGGAGTGGCATCTGTTTTGTGACCATGACTGTACTACAGGTGAGAAGTGAATTGTCAGTACTTGACTACAGGTTTTCTCATCCTCAGTTCCATTTTAAATCAGATAGTGTTAAAAAAAAAATGGGTTGTCAATGTTAGTATTGATTGTATGATAGTTTTTCTGTGGAAATTGGTCTTTAAAGGTCACATTTTATGGTCCAAAGATATCATGTCTTGATTTCTTTCTGATAAAATCAATACCCTTTATGCTGTTATGTATTTACAAAAATTTTAAACAATTCACAATAGAAGGTGAAAGGTCTGCTTTTCTTTAAATATTTAAAAGAACAGTCCCTCTAAACCCAAAGGATGTCATGTCTTGATATTAGTAGATGTACGTCAAAGGAACAGAACAAGAAGTAAGAAAACAGTGTTCTGCATGTTACCGAGGGAGTGTTGGGGCGGGTGAATCATTTCTGTGTGTTGAAAGTCTGCCCTCTGGCTGTGCAGGGAGGGGGGCAGCCTTCCATAGGAGGGAGGCAGAGTCATTAGGACCAATTAGACATTGATTGGCCGAAGACCTTTTTCTATCAGAACTAGTCTGCATTGCTTCAGCCAAAAGTTTATCTCTCCATGGGTGATTAGGAAAGTTCCCTGCTTTCTAGATCTGGAAGAAATAATTAGAACAAATGTAATTTTCCTTTTAGGTAAGTTCCTCATTCTGAATTTGAATTTTAAAATCTTTCCTGTTGATCTTCCTTAGAAACTTGTGGTAAAGCAAATGTGCTTATTATGTGTAAGTGACAAAAAAGATTAGTGTCCCTGGTTAAGCCTTCTTATTCTATAAGATGTAGAGAATATTTACTTTAACATCTGTGTATATGACAGACATCATGTAGTTTGGCACATCAGAGCCCAACAGGAGGAAGAGGAGACATGTGCTCGGATGGTTACAGTGACTGGGAGGGCCGGTGCTCAGCCTCAGACTCTGTGGGCTCACTGTAATCTATCATGTGTGAATTTGGTTAATACCTCATTAACTTATTAAAACTAGAGAACAGAAGACTGAATAAAATAATGGCTGTGTTCCCAGAAAAATTCCCACGGATGGCTAAATGATTCTAGTAAATAAAATAAAACAGAAGCCAAGGGTATCATTTGGTCTGTCTGTTGATGGTAGCCTCTAAAACTTCCTCTTCCCTTTCCAGTGACTTGGACATGAGGTAGCTATCTTGCCAGGCTTTCTGTGGTAGAGTTGCCAAAGCAGCCATTTTGTAATGACAGGTAACCAGGAGCCTGTACGGGGTTAGGTCTCATCACTGTCACAAGGGCCTCTTTTGGGAAGAGTTTATTTCATAGCTACATGGCTAGAAGTGACTTAAAAGAAAGAAAGCAGCTTATAATCCCATCCCTTCACAATACTTGGAAAACATATCCCCTCATGGAATGATGAGCAAAAAAACAAAAAGAAGAAATCAGAGCCCCAAACCCATTCCTCAACTGAGAGTATCTGGCAGGACTTTTTAAAGTTTTGAAATTTGTATCAATGGTTTAACCAAAAACCCTCTAAACAAATCTGGGAGAAATCACTTACATCTCTGATGAGCTGCTTTTATTATCCAGTGATAGCTGAGGAAGGGAGAATTTTTAACAACAACAACAACAACAACAACAAAAAAGGCACTTAAAATCATTATTTGGCTATCATTTCCCGAGGAGCTTAGATTTTTCATTTTCTTTAAAAAACAAAGTGAAATGTGAGATGGATTATAAATTTATTCAGGGAGACATATGGCAGTGTCAGGTTGTACATGGCCTTTCTCAATAAGGTTTCAAGCTCCAGGCTGCTGTAATGCATGCTGGCCCTGGTCACTAGCCGTTGGGCTCTTGGAGGGTCTGGCCCTAATGTATCACCAGGCGATATGTTTTAGATCATGAGTCAAAGTTAAAATGCTCCTGAGGATTAGCAGCTGCCTTTCTGTGAATTTTTCAGGGTTTAACTAAATGGTTACCTTCAGACAGCCCTGCCTTCTCTTTGGGCACTTCCTATCTGTTCCGGAGAACTGTCTTGAGCAAGAAGAGGAGGAAGGTGAACTAGCTCCATTGATGGATGAGTTTGGGTCTTATTAGCAAAGCTAGATTAAGGCATGGAATCCAAGGTGAGCTCCAGAGGGGTCGGTGAAGTCAATGGCTCTCCAAGGCATCTGCTTTTCTGCAAAAGATGGCAGGAGTCAGACAATGTCCACTGAGAAGCAGCAGTAATAAGGAAGGGGTATCTTTCATGTACAGAACTGAGAGCATTAGTGAATACTTACACAGCTGTACTTAAGTGAGGCACCCTGGGTACACATGGCTTGTTGATATAAAGATGAAGAAGCCAGTTTTAGCAGTTTTGATCTTGTGAGTCAAAGGGAGCCTGAGGATCCAAAGACTGACTCCTCATTCCAAGTCTTTTCATCAAAATAACCACAGTGTGGAAGGGGATATCGAGGTCAGTGTCATTGTTGGCTTTATGATACCAACTGGCCATTATTTTTTATAATGAAGATTCAACAGAGTGAAGAGGCAGAGCTCCTGGTCTAGGAGCTTCAAGTTCAGTTTGGGAGATTTGTCTCATGTGCAAAACCGCAAAGCACAAGACATTGGCCTGTTCTAGTGCCAAACATAAAACACAGGCAAGGAGACCAAAGGAGGAGCTGTCAGAAGACTGTGGCAGTCAGGAACACTTCAGGGAAATAGACCTCTCGCTGGGCTGAGGACAGCCAGCAATGGAGCCTGGGACTGGAAAGGTGATTTCCAGGGTGAATGATGGGAAGATGGGTGGTGTGGGGGTGCTGAAGTGACATTGGATGCTGGAGACCCCCAGGAGTCAGAAGCAGAGACCTCTGTAGGATCCATAGGTATAAGGATAGGGGAGTGAGTGAACCTTCAATGAGTTTTAAGAATCCCTTTAGAGTCTGACTAAGGAAATACTTGTCTTGTCTCAGTTTTTTGACATACAGTTCTCTTTTAGCTTGAGTTAATTATCTCTTTCTGCCTGGCAACCCTTTCCTTGATGACCAGCTACAGGTTCTACTTACCATCTCATTTCCTGCCAGGCAGATCTCCAAACTGAGATACTGTTCTCCTTGTTCCTGTTTTCTCCTGAACAATGAAACGGTTCTTCCTTGATACCTATACCCTGCAGCAGACCAGGGAAGCGAAGTCTTGTATGGAAGGAATTCTAGGAAGGAGAAAGAGCCACAGTTAGAATGACTTAGAGAAATTGGAGGGAATGAGGTTTGATATACACCTGCTTTTTTATGGTCAACAAAGTAGAGCAATATATTAGTTAACTTGAATGGAAGGAAAACAGACAATGTGAATTATTGTTGCCAGGTCTCCTGAACAAGCCTGAATACACTCCTATAGGACTTCCATTCAAACTTTTCAGCCACCTTCTGCATGTTAACCACTAAATTCTAGGATGAGGAGTCTAGGATGAGGTGCACTTATCTATCATTCACAAGGCCCTGGCTTGGACCCTTAGCACTGCAGACAAACCAAAAAGCAAGAAAAAGCCAAACACAACTTTGTTTTAATTTTCTATCATGCAGGATGCATGTATCCAGTGCTTGTGCTTAGTAGTATTTTATGTTACAGAGTTACTGAGGTTTTTTTTTTAAGTTAAGTGATTTGATGTTAAAGTTTTAAGATAAATTTATAGGAATCACAGTTGAAGTGGAAGTATTGACATGGCAGATGTTAACTGCTAACCTTCTCATAGAGCTGTTGAGGATTTATTTGTAAGGAAGTTGAAGGGTGTTTGTCAAGTGAAAGAAAGAATGCATTTGGCCTGCAAATTTGGGGAAGCCCAGTAATAAATCAATGGGAAGTAGGATGATTTGATAGGAAAGTAGAAGAAAAGCAAAATAAAAGAATTTTTTTGTTGTTGTTGTTTTCTTGTCTGTGAGGGTAGGAGAGGATACCTAGTTGTATCAACAAAAGCAATAAAGAAAAAGTGAATAAATCTAAATATGCCGTCACAGCAGTTATTTTGGCTTTTGAAAATATCTTGTCTTTGCGAAGTTTTTATCAATAATCATCTGCGTGTGCACATGTGCGACACTGGGGATCAAACCAAGGAGTGCTCTACCTGACGAGCTATGCTGCCATTCCCTTTTACCGTTCATATTGAGATAGGGTCTTATTAAGTTGCCCAGACAGCTTCACTTTGTGATCCTCTTGCCTCAACCCTGCAAAGTACTGGGATTACAGGCATGCGTCACCATACCAAGGTCATAATCATCCATTTTAAAAACAGTGTTGTAATGTGGGGTGTAGGAAATGAAGGGAATTGTTTTTTGGATTTCAGGTGTGTCTGATATGTATCAACATTTCCACTCAGTCTTCCTAATTACTATCTACATTTACTCCATGAGATTCCAGGTGGGGCTTCCTTTTATTTCTGGCTCAGGCTGCTCAGTGCTGTTCTCCTTATAGATGGCCATCTTCTCATATGCTAAGGACAGAGGCCGGGAAAGTTTGTGATTAGCATTTTGAAAAATATAATTGTTTTCCAGGATGTGCTGTCATTGGGCATTTTGTGCTGCCCACACTTGCCAGAGACATGGGAGGATGAGAAACAGGACTGTGGCCTGGAAGAGAGGAGGGTGAGATGCAGAGGCACGGCGAGATGGTTTCCCTGCTCACCCTCACCCTGGTCGTGCTTCTTGACTTTGTCTTTCTGTCCGTGCAGAGCCTCTCTCTGTACCCATTATTCTTTCTCTGCTTCTCTCCCAGACTCCTTCCTCCTGAACATAGTGTAGGTCTGAGGTTCTTCTTCATCACTTACTGGCAGCCCTAGCATGTCCCCCGCCCCACACATGCACATACGTATGTGCTACACACATACATATAGGTTCACGATGAAGCAAACCATGTGGCATACAGGATAAGGTAGGCTACATTGTGATTCAAACATCATGAAAGG
The DNA here is from genome assembly GCA_004025085.1 of Thryonomys swinderianus. Lineage (NCBI taxonomy): Eukaryota > Metazoa > Chordata > Mammalia > Rodentia > Thryonomyidae > Thryonomys > Thryonomys swinderianus. Next base: position 20,691 of record PVIC010030786.1, read on the forward strand.
TGTTTCTGTTGGTGACATGATTTTCTGAAATAACAAATGAGTCATGCTAAAGTTGAGAGTACAAGAAAGTACAATTTACCTTGAGTTAGATGGTAGTTACATTCCTAGAAGAGCCATTGTGGATAACAACAGTACAAAAATATTTGCGTGTAAAATAGAGTTATAGTCTACGCTTACATAATTAGAAGCAGATTAAAAAACCATGTAATTCAAAAGCCATGGTGACCCAGCAAAAGTCTTAGATTTCAGGGACTCAAAACATTGAAGGATGACTATATCACTGATATCCACTTATTAAATTTCAGTAGTGCTCTGAAGTCATTATGGTTTTAAAAAAAAATCCCAAGAAAGTTAAAAATACTCTTTCAGGTGTGGTACCGAGTCTACTGAAAATTACTCATAAAGGGAAGGAAAGGCTGAATTCCGAGCTTGGCAATCTGAACCTATGTTCCATCTTTCTCCAGCTACTTGTGAGACTTGGCCAGACTTCTGGGGCCTTTGGGATTACTGGCACTTCCTGATCGGTCTCTGGGAAGAGCTGCTTGAGTAACAGTGACTCTTATAGGAAGATCCTCTCCCTGATCTCTATGAGACTGTGGTTTAGCGTAATTGGCCTACTGTGGATATAGCTCCTCTTCTTTTTGGAATGAACTTTTCTTTTAGGAGCCATGTCTCCCTCAGCCCTTGGGTTCTAGGTGGCCTCTTAGGAACATAGGGTATATGATATAGTGTGATATGGGATTCCATATAGGGCACCCTACATTCCTAGTCTGGTGGGTGGACATGGTTTCCAGTTTGGGCCAAGCAAAACACTTCCTTGGGGTTATTTATTTATTTTTGCATTGAAATTGATGAAGAACAACTTCCTCTGGTCTATGGTGATACTGGATGGGATGAGTACAGAAGCTTTGGCAGTGTAATTCCGGCATGTAGAGAAGGCTCAGAGACACCAAATCTGACATGGGGAAGAAGCAGAAGTACTGATATAAAAGAGTGATCTTTGAAGGTGGACATTACCCCTACCTTGTCCCCTCTTTACCTAATCTATTTGTAAAATTGATTTTTTTCAGTCCCCCCAAATATAAAGACCCAGTTAAAAAAATGGGCCTCTAAAATGAACAGA
>PVIC010030787.1:0-21705 GCA_004025085.1 Thryonomys swinderianus
TTTCTTTCTTTCTTTCTTTCTTTCTTTCTTTCTTTCTTTCTTTCTTTCTTTCTTTCTTTCTTTCTTTCTTTCTTTCTTTCGATAGGGTCTTGGTTTGTAGTTCAGGCCGACCATGAGCTCACTGTGTAACTCAGGCAAGCCTCAAACTCAGCAATTCTCCTGACTCTGCCTCTTGATTGCTGGGATTACAGGCTTTAGCCACCACACCTGGCATTGTGGTGTGTGGTACTGATTGCTGATGGCCATGAGTTACCACACTTGTTATTGTTTTATGTGGTTACTGGGGATCAACCAGGGACCTCGCACTTGCTAGGCAGGCGCCAGAACCACTGAGCTAAACCTCCGGCCCAAGTGTTATTATTTTTGAAAAAGAATCTAGTGTTGTGTACCTTGTGTGTCTGCACATTTTACAACCTTGCTCTTGAGTTAGAAGATTATTCAAAATAAAGAATTTCCTTCCTTCTTTTGTATAAGACCAAACTGTTGCTGTGAGCCGCTCATCAACTGATTAGTTTTTAGATACAGTTTAAAGGTTCATTTATTTGTAGACAAGAAGCCAGAATATTTTTTCTTTGTTATATTCCATTTTCTTAAAGACTACAATTATCTCTCTCATAGTTATGTCTTGACTATAGTACTTGGATTTTTTTTCTACTGATGTCCTAAGTCAACTTACAAAGAGATAGCTTAGAAGAAGTCAAATAAACAACCAAGAAGAGTCTGGTTTACTTTATACCAGGCTTGGTGAATTTAAACAAACTATATATATTGGCATGTAGGTTATGATACATTAACATATACCATCTCAAAGATCTACACATGTAGAAACATAATATTTCAAAATTGTTTTGAAAATGAGAATTGTGGAATAAAATATAAGTCTAGGTTAGGTACAAAGTTACAATAAAATTGGAATCCCAAAATAAGATCATGGTCCATTTTTTTCTTACAAAGCCCAAATAATTCTAGCACTTCCAAAATTTTAGACAAATTATCTATGTCAAAAACTGTGTCCATATACGCATTGTACTTATTTCACACCAGAAGTATTATTGTACATCTATCATCTCTGAGGTATGACAGTTTTGTTTACATTTTAAAACTTCATTACAGTAAAAGACACGTTGCCATTAATCCCCTCCAAGTACTCTCCCTTGATTCAAACACACTTAGCCTGTCATTTTTGCCATTTTCTTAAACAGTTCCAGAAATCCTCTATTGTGTGTTTGCGTTATTATGCCTAGGTTGATGCCATGAATTTTTTCAAAACATTTAGTTTTCTTGGTCATTTCGATTTGGGGAAAGAGCTGGAAGTCAAGCAGTACCTGATCTGGTGAATGAGATGGGTGAAAGCAACATATTAATGTTTTTACGAGTCTGCTTTCTGTTGAATGGCACTCAGAACCAGCATTCACTTTGTTATTATTATTTTTCTGCTCATATCTCATAAAAACGCTTACTGAAAAGGACTTCAAGAACTTCTTTAGAAGGTGGGACGAACAAACTAGTCACACAATCTTAAATATCATATGGTATCTCTCATTTGCATATGGCCAAATACAAACAAAGAGAATAATAAAGGATGGACATAAGGAGATGGATGAGTGTCTTGCAAATGGGGAGGGACCCAAGAGATTAAGGTCAAGGAAAAAGGGGAGAGAAAGAGAAAAAAAGTAAAATAAATATATGCCACATAGAGAAGCCTAATAATTTTGAAGAATGTAAACATTATGTACTATAAACAGGAGCTAGAAGGAAAATGCAAGAAGAGCAATTAGAGAAGGAGACAGGGAGGGGGAAAAGGGGTTATAAAAAAGAACAGATCATATTATGTACATGTGCCCACTTCCCAGAATGACTGTAAATGGCATGTACTACAAATATGTTCTAATGGAAAATAAAGGGAGTGGCGAGAATGATGGGATAAGTGGTTTTGAAATGAGGAAATGTTCTGAAGGTGATGAATGGTATTGTGTATTTTACTGCAATACCTTTTTAGGTTAAATATTCATCATAGTTTTAGATCACACACACAATACACTCTAGTAACATGGAGAAAGTTATGAGGATTGTCAGAATTGACCCACAATTAGCCTTATACGTGTTAGCTTTTACTACAAAGGGAATTATGGAGAGCATTTGGGCTTGTTGAAATGCTGACGAGGAGCTTCAGAAGGTACCAGAGAGGCCATGGACTGAAGTAGAGAGCACCACACTGCCATATTTTTTCTGTCCTTCTGGCTGTACATTTTTAGTTGTTGGATGATGTGTCACACAAAAGTCACAAGTCAAATTGATTTAGAGTATTGTTAAGGTTATCTACATCCTCACTAATTTTCTCCATGATTTAGCAAATCAATTCCTGGCAGAGGGATGTTAAAATGTAAAATCTGATATTGTGTTTGTTTATTTCTTTTTGCAATTCTATCATGTTTTGGCTGGCATTGTTTTAGACTGCTCTGTTAGGTAAATTCACCTAAAGATAAGATAGTGATGTGTTCTTGGAGAACTGACCATTTCATCCTTATCATACTATCCAGTATTCCTCATATTTTGTTTTGTTTTAAAGTAAACTTGTTTGAAATGAGCGTAATAGCCTAGTTTCTTTTTGTTATGTTAATGAAGGCTATATCTTCTCATCCCTTACTTTTATGTATATGCATATTTGTATTTTAAATAGTTTTTGTACAGGCAATACAATTTTTTTTTTTTTTTGGCTGTACTGGGGATTGAACTTGGGCCCTTGTGCTTCCAAGATAGGCATGGTACCACTATATCTCGAATTTCAACCATTCATGTTCTATTATTCCAGTTTATCTCATTTTTAGCCTATCATTTTTACTTTTAAGACTTGGTAGTGATTTCTTGGGAATTTATATATTATTGTTTAAACTATGTTTTAAAGCTGAAGATCAGCATACATGAAAATATGATCAGTATTAGCTGAGTGGATTTTCACAAAGTGAAGCACTTGTGCTGTCATTAGCACCTAGATAAGGAAGGAGAATGCTCCTAGCATTGAAAAGAAAAACAGATAATCTTTCCAGTCACTACCACAAAAGCAGCCATTATTTTGTTTTCTACTATGATAGAACACTGTGGCTACTTTTGAAAAAAGTCCTTAGTGTTGTAGCTGTGTTGGCTTGCACCTAAGATCGTTTCATTATGTGTTTGGACATCACTGATGGTGTCCTCACATGTAGTGGATTTTAATCAGAGAAAAATCTAATGAGTCTAATTGTGGATGTTTCCTCTACCGAAAATTTAAACTTATTTTTACAAGGAAGTTGGTGGCAAGAGCAATCTCATGACGACTTCAGAACACAAAGGGATGTGGTCTCAGGACTAACAGAGGAGCTTCAGGCACAGCCCCAGTGCTTTGCAGCTGTTACAATGCTCACTCTTCATAGCAGGTTATTGATATTGGCACTGCCTATGGGATAATCTACTTACGAGGGTATGCAGATTGCTACTGATCAGAAGATGTTTTTGCTGGAAATATGACTCTTCCCCCACTGACTCTAATCCCAGTCATGCAACAAACGTATGCATTATGCAATCTTGAATTATTTTCTAGGGGAAAGACCTCTTGGAATCTCTAGTTGGCCATAGAATTTACAAATCTACATTCATTTTATTTTAAAAATTGTAAATCAATATTATGCCTTTACCTTGACTAGTGTTCATAGGAAAGTATGCCAATATCATTACAGATTTCTTAATTGATATCCATAAATGTTTTGCCCTCTGCTTTTGTAGAAAATAATAGCCACATGAATATTTTATAGAAATTTTAAATGATAAAATATGAAATTGCTTCCGTACACTTGATATTAATAAAATTTAATAGTCTAAGAAAATTGTATATTTGCATCATTATATTTCACTGAAAGAAATCTTGGGCTTTCAAGGGCCTATGTTATTGTCAAGTCTGGGTTTTCATTTGTTTAAATAACTGCAGATACAAGTATTTTCTAAAATATAACTATTTTTATGTCATCCTCTACTACTGATCATCAAGGAGGTGTTCCACTTTTGCCTTCTATGTGGGGCTTTGATTCAGTCATTACCTGATTTATTAATTAATGGCTAAAATTGTACTTAAGCAGACTGCTATTAAATTGTTCTGTATGATATGTGAGACAATTTGCATGTCACGCATACATACATATAACTTGGTCATGTATTTCGGTACAATCTAAAATTAATATTTCCTTAAGCTAAGTGGTTCTGTGGCAGCCCATGCCCATGCTCTCCTTTATCAGGGTAGCCGAGTTAGCAAAGTGGATACTTTAAACTGAATAATCTAAGAGATATTTTTACACATTGGATGAACACTTACTTTCATTCAAGTTAACTTTCACTTCCCAAACTCAGTGTAAATCACTATAAAAACAAATTTTTGGAACATCTGCATGCTTACTCTGTTTCTGGAACAAGAAACTTCATTAAAAACTTTCCCAAAGCCGGGCATGGTGGCTCATGCTTGTAATCCCAGCACTCGGGAGGCAGAGACAGGAGGATTGCTGAGTTCGAGGCTTGCCTGGACTACATAGTGAGCTCAGGGCCAGCCTGAACTACACAGTGAGACCCTGTCTCAAAAAAACACCAAAAAACGCCCCAAACTTTCCCAAAGACTTGGCCTCCAAGAGGTGTAGGGAGATGGAGGGGGAAGGAGAATGAGATGAAGAAAATAATTAAGATGTGCTATGTACATGTCGGATACAACGATGTTGTACTGTGAACATATCCTGATGAAAATAAAACGTTTTAAAAATGTCACCAGGTATTTGCTTTAGGGGAGAAAAGATAAGAGAAATTGAAAACCTTTTTCTCCCTTCTTTAATCCAGTCGGTACGGTCCCACAGAAATAAGAGGAGTTATTCCTTCAGTTTACTTCAAAGTTAGTATTGTTACTATTTTATAGATTCTGATGTTTGAGCTCAGATGGTTTCCATGTAAAAACTATTTCTAGAGTCTGTAGTTTTAGCCAAGAAATCTCTGTGTGCCATTCTTGTCACTTTTATCCGGCAAGTTTGAGGATAAATGTCCTAAAACAATTAATCATGTGTTATAAATAACATATAAGGGCTAGATGATGTTGGTAAGATATGAATTTATTCACTTACCTGAAATCAGAGTAAAAGCTAGAAACATGAAAAATTATTAATCTACAGAAGCGTATTGCTCCTGTTTCCCAAAAGTTTTTTTTCCCCATGACAAAATAATCTAAAGATATTCTAGAAATTCTACAATAGTACTGTCCACTGAGCTGAAGATGTGTATGTGGATTACTGTTTTAAGACATTATATTTTGGAAGAAAAGATAAGCCATATGGCTAGTGGGAAATAAAGCAATATTTGGGGCCAGAAAAAAATGTATTTTCTTCTCTGCTACAGGGACATGAACACCAGACTGTTAACTTTGGACTTTGTCATAGTTATAGCAGCTAGATGAAAATGTCAGGTGTATGAACATTGAATAAATCCATATGTGGCTGACAAAATGCAAGAACTGGCTGTACCATGAGCTTGATTATACAGAGCTATAAAAGGTAGAACTTAAAAAGCATTTCAGCAAATCAAGTCTACAACAATATCCAATTTGTTCCTAGTTTGTTCATGTAAATATTTATGGAAGTTAAATTATGCCAGTGCATAATATTTAATGATGATCTTACCAAGCAAACAACAAATACCAAAATTCTAATCTTTGTGTATTAGGAAATGGAATATCAGGGCTGATACCATGATACTATGCACTTACATACATATACACATATCACACACACACATACCTATAGTGCACTACTGTAGATGGATCTTTTCAAAATTTTTGAGAGAAGTCAACTGATAAAATCAGCTTTGTGGTCATTTTCATACTTCCAAATTTATCTGTCTGCATAAGGAGAATGCTTCTGCTTTAACTTTATTCTGTGTCACTCTGAAAAGTTAGCATGTCACATGATAATCAGTTTGCTGATTGAGCTGGCCATTTACTTCTGCCCTTCCCTTTGAAAGAGTTATTAATAGACTATTAAACATCGAAAGCATAAGATATTCAAAACTCCTAGGTTTCAAAGGACCATGTGTATCCATAATAGTTTCCAGTTTAGCTGAAGGGTTTAAATTTCCTTACTGACTCCACTCGGTAGATAAATTCTCTATCAAATTCTTTCAATGGAAAATTTGTTCAGAGGCTATACACAAATTTAAAATTCATATTTTAGCATGTCTCTGGCACCTAATTTAATCTAGGGTAGGTCTGACCAAAGCATTCAACTCATTCCTTTCTAAGTTTTAAATGATTTTGAAGCCATGTAAAATTTGAAACTCACCAATAGCTTAGATCTGGTCAAAGATCGATCCAAATTTTTATGCTATTTTTCTCAGGCATTTCCCACTACCAGTATTATTCCAGTAGAAGCCAATTTCTGCTACATGATATCATATTTTAATCACAGCATATTGATATTTACAAAGTCAATAGCAGAAGATGAAGGCTATTTCTTTGAGGGGAAAATGTGGGTAGAGGTGATGTCATTCATTCCTGCGGCTTTACATTTCCTATATTTATATCTCTAGTCCAGGCTTTTCACTCTAGTTCAAGCTTCTAAATTCAAATGCCTACATGAACAACTCTCCTGGTATTTCAAATTTAACTTCTCTGAAATAAAATTCTGTCTTCCTGCCTCTCCACCCCAACCTGCTTCTGCTCCTCCCTCAGCCTCCAACTCCCAATCTGTTCCTCCCTCATTTTCCTCTTTCTAAGTCAAAGGCTTCGGTAGCCAAACTCAAAAGCTAAACACCGTGCAGCCTTCCGGACCCCATCTTTTCCCTTCTCTGCCACATGCACTCCACCAGTGCATTAGTCCCTTTGGTTTTCTATAACAAAATACTGCACACCAGAGGACTTATAAACAATGGAAATATTTTTTCTTGCAATTCTGGGGGCAGAGAAGTTGAAGATCAAGGTGCTGGCAGATTGTGGATCTAGTAGATGTGAGTCTTCTTTGTAGACAGCTGTCTCTCTGATGTGTTCTCACATGGAAGCAGGGCCAAAGCAGCTCTCAGAGGCCTCCATTACAAGGACACAAATACCATGCTGGGCTAAGCACTCAAGACTCAGTTGTATCCCAAAGGTTCTACCTACTATCCATGCACATTAGGATTTCAATATATGAAGTGGGTAAGAGCAAAATAAAGAATCATTTTGTTGCTATCTGCACGGCCTATTTTATCTTGAAAACATACCTTTAATCCATCTCCTTCCCTGATCCTGAGCATAATACTTTACCTAAACTATCACAACCACTGCAGTTTCTCATCTGGTGTTTCTGCTTCCATGTTCTCCGGCTTCCATTCCTTCCTCCCCACAATGGCCAATGAAACCCATAAAATGCATAGCATGGAATTCTCCTCCTTTAAACATTTTATTGGCTTCATACTAGGCCAATAATAAAACAAAAACTCCTCACCCTGGTAAGCAGTGCCTCACAAGACCTGGCTATGGAAGGGCACTTAGATCTCACTTTCTACTACTGTTTTCCAAGCTCAACAAGTTCCAAGTCACGGTCTTCTCCAACATACCAAGTGCTCCTTTGCATTAGGATCTTCACCCTTTGGCTAGAGGGCCTCTACCTTAGTTTCATGTGTCTGGTCCTTCATACCCTACTGTTCTCAAGATACTGTTAATTAGTCAGGAAGATCTTTCCTAAGCTCAAGTTCTTTCTCCCATCATTGTTTTCTTTTACTGCCTTCCTCTATATTAATTTGGACTCTAATCATACATTTCCTTGTTTATTGTCTGTTTTCCTTAGAAACATTTTAGTTCTTTGAGATGGGAAGTAGTTCCATCTCACTGATTACTTTAACCTAAACTTCCATTGAGTAACTGGCACTCAATGAGTATTTACTGAATGATTAATGCATGGATCGCTGAGGAGTTGTTTATCTTTTGAACTAATATGATGAGGATTCCAAATCGTTTGCAGTCACATTTTACTAATTAATCTAGTTCTATATGCATGTTTGTAAATATTAAAATGTAGTTTCCCATTATATCTAAGATGAAAACAAAGTTGAAAAAAAATTTACTTTTCTAACAAAAGCATATGGATTATGACTCAAACTTTAGATGTTTAAAATTAAAATATATCTTTCAATATGACGTCTGTCTCCGTTCTTCTTTTCTAAGCAGGCAGGGATCTGGGCCCAGGATAGGCCCAGTTAGAGGCTTGGTATCCAGTTATGAACAAAGTATCCCTGTTGAAGACATGTGTCCTTTGCAGAGCCCATACTGAAGAACACACTAAGTTAAATTACAGGCAGACTGTGTGCAGAAGTCATAGAGCTGAAGAAGAGGCCCAAGATGATGTTCCAGGTAGACTGGGAAGACCCACTTAAAGGGAAGGAACTGAGTCTTTCCCCCAGAGTGACTTGCCAGCAGGTTTAAGAGTTTTGTCGGAGACTTTAGCACAATACTTACAATCTGGGATGTGCAAAATCTGGTAAAAGGTGCCAGCACAGCCACACGGTCAACAGTGTGCACGAATACAGAGAAATCCCTCTTCAGGTTCCCCTGGAGACAACAGAGTCCTGAGGGATCTGAGAAGACTGGCTCACAAGACCACAAGAGTCCCTTGTTCCTTTACTCCACTTGAATATTCTTTTAATGGTTATTCATTTATCCTTTCCTTCTCAAAAGAATATGTTCTGTATGATCTATTTTAATTTTTGTGTGGTTTTTGCCTTATCAAGAGTAGTTAATACAAGTGAGGGTGCTGACATGCTTGCTTGGGCTTTGCAAGCTCTTCACGTTGATAATGTGCTAACGTCCGTGAATTAGGGTGTCCCACAGCCACAGATACATCAACCACCTAGTATTTCCTGGAGACTAACTTCATCTTCACACTACCCAGTGGACGTCAGCAGGGCAGGACCAGGATGGTACTACTTGATTTTCCCTTCCCTGTCTTTCTCCTCCCTTCTTTTCCTTAATTTACCAACTCTGTATGCACTTTGATAAGCACACATTGTATGCACTGTTCACTGTGCTAGAATTACGGGCAAAACTAAAAAATACAAATTTGATCTTACAATAAAAAATCTTATTTGAGCAGCGAAGCATATAGAAAAATATAAACAGTACTAGATATAGTATAGTTCTTAAATCTCAAATGACATCTTTCAAACTATAGCTTGCCTATCACTCTTTGCTGGGCCATAAAAATCCATAAAATAAATGTATTCGGTGGGACCATACTTTACTAAGCTGAATAATAAGGAGGAAAATGTCAACTATAAGTTGGTATTGTACATAATGAAGTATATTATTCCATACAAATTTAAAGGATATATACATATCCAAAATGAACCCTGGGCCATACTATGAAAGAGAATTTAAAAAATGTTTGAAAAACTATCCAAAGGAGTTTAGAAGAGGAACAGATTTTAATCTGAGTAAAGATCTACCAAAAACAATTCTGTAATTGTAAATTAGCTTACAATCATAACGGAAGATGGAAGTAGCTTTCTCTTGAAAGACTACTTACTCCAGAATCAACTGTCCATCCAGAAACTTCTAGGAGACACGTGACTAATACACAACAGAACTTAGATCTCTTCACTTGGAATCATTACCTATCTGTGATGCCAAAGGGAAACTTTTACAAAGTTGTGCTCGTGACATACAGCACACTTAACAGGGTCACTCGGGTTTCTGTGTGGTTGGCTTTTCCAAATATTTATGAACTTAAGATACTGAGACCTTCGTTCAACGTAAAAGGAAAGATTTAAAGATAAATATTCGATTCAACAAATTCAAAATGATCTCCCCATCCACCCTCCGGAGCACATTAGTCTCTGTGACTTGCACTTGACAGTGTGTTCTCCGAGTTCTTCTTTTGTAATATTTATCGGTCAGTGATTCAAGGACTCAGGACAATTGATTTATGTTTGTATTTTTTTTTTTTTTTACACAAAAGAAGGAAATAAAAAGCATACAGCCAGTCAGGGTGGCCTCCAGAGAAGTGGAGCTGTTGTTGCAGGAATCTTGCAAGTTAATGAGAATTCACCCGGGACTCAAGAGCAATGGAGAGAGGGGGGAGAAAGGAGAAGATGGAGGGGGCTAGAACTCTTCCTTTGCAGCTGGCCCTCTCCCTCATTTGTTGCTCCAATAAGCAGTAATTAGGTCCTGAGCTAATGGTGTCAGCTGATCTGCTGTTTTTAGGCTAGACCCAGAGGAAATCTCCATGGAAACCCTGCTGGAGTCGTCCCCCCACCTGGATGCTGCGTGCTCCTTTCTGCCACCTGGCTGCCGCCCGGCCCGCTGCTACCTCCTCCCGCCTCTAACCTGCAGCCTGCAGCATGCGCACTGCCCCCGGGATCCCTAAATGGGACAATTCTGCCCGTGACGTCAGCGCCCAGCCGTCTCCACAGAAACTTTTGTCCCATTGGCCAATCAGAAAGCTTAGACGGGGCCGGGGGGGGGGAGAGGGGAGTGGGAGGGGTGGGGTGAGGGGAGAGGCGAGAGGTTTAGTGTGTGGAGCTGCTCGCGCTCCGCCCGGGCTGTCAGTCCCGCTCCCGCCGCCGCGAGACCTTCCCGAGACGCGCTCGCCCGGCGCCCCCCGCCCCCCGCCCGCGCCCCGCGCCCCGCACACACGCACACGCTCAGGCCGGCCGAGCAGGAGCCGCTCGCCCATCTGCGAGTGCCGGGACGAGCCGCGGCTCGGTGGGCACCTTCACCCCGCCCGGCTCTCCCGGGCTCGTCCGGGGAGAGGACCCGGGGTGGGCGCGTGGGCTCGGACGCCGCCGGGAGCCGGGAGCCGGGAGCCGGGCGCGGGCCGGGCCGGGCCGCCTCCCGCACAGCCGCTCCCTGGGACGGCGCGGGCCTCGGCGGGAGTAGCATAAGGAGGGGCGGCCGCGGCCACCTCGCGGGACGGGGCTCCCGGTCTCCGCCGCCCGCGGACGGCAGTCCCGCATGGAGGAGCCGCTGACTTCGCGTGCCGGGGAGCGGCGTCCGGAGGAGCTCCGACTCGGCGACCGTGCGCGGCGGAGGGGGCGTCCGTGACGCGGCGGGGGAGAGGCGGCCGGGCCGAGCGAGGGGCCGGCCTCTGCCCGATCTGCACCTCGCGCCGCGGCCGCGGCGTCTGCTCCGTAAACTTACTTCTATGTCCCGCACCCACTTCCGCGGGAGCCGCCAGGGTCCTGCGTGGGGGCCCCGCGTCCCCCGGGAGCCCCGCAGCCCGCGGCCTGCCCTCGCGCACCCGCGTCTCCCCGGACGCGCCTCGGCTCCGGGCGCCGCCTCGCTCCCGCGGCTCTAGCCCTCCGGGAGGCGCCTCCGCGGCCCGGCTCAACTCCCGGCCCGCGCGGCCCACCAGCCTGGCGCGTCGGAAGAAATGACATTTAAAAACACCTTGCTTTCTTAAGATCCCCGGCGCGCAGGATTTGCTAGGCTTGCGACATGCCAGGTAAGAACTTTCTCTCCGTCTAGTCCCTCGGCGCCTGTGGCGCGGGCCGAGGAGGAGCAGGACCCCGGGCAGCGGCCGGGACGCGCCCCCGGGAGCGCAGGGCCCGCGGCTTTGGGAGGCGCAGCTCGCGCTGGGCCCGGCCGGGCTGGGGACGCTCGCGGGGCGCGGGGCGGCGCTGCGCTCCACCTGCCCTGCCCGGGACGCGGCCGGCGGGCGGCTCCAGGGACCGCCTCGAGTCAATATCGGGATTTTTAATAAGCCAAGGAATGGGATTCTAATTATCCAGAGCCTTGCTCCTCTGGGCGGACGCGCTTGGGATGGTCCCGGTCACACACTGTTGGAGAAAGCGACCCTGAGAGGAGGAGGACAGCGCCAAGACATCCGTCGCAATCACGAATGGACCAGACTTGGTAGCACAGGGCATCGATTGCTGGTGCCCAGCCGGACCCTCCTCCCCGCCCGCCCAGCCCAGCCAGCCAGGCTCCCGCGGCGGCCGGACCTCGCGCCCCCACATCGTGGCCCGGGCCGCGTTTTCATGAGCCCGCGGTGAACAGGTGCGAAGAGCGCTGGGAGCAGCCGGCGGGCGGCCGGGCGCGGGGAACATGGAGAGCGAGCGCGACATGTACCGCCAGTTCCAGGACTGGTGCCTCAGGACTTACGGGGACTCGGGCAAGACCAAGACGGTGACCCGTAAGAAATACGAGCGGATCGTCCAGCTCCTCAACGGATCCGAGTCGAGCTCCACGGACAACGCCAAATTTAAATTCTGGGTCAAATCCAAGGGCTTCCAGCTGGGCCAGCCGGATGAGGTCCGCGGGGCAGGTGGCGGCGCCAGGCAAGTGCTCTACGTGCCCGTCAAGACCACGGTGAGTGGCTCGCCTCCCTCTGTTATTTGTCTGCCCGAGCAGCCTGGCGGGGAGGGGGGAGCAGGGGGAGCCGCGAGCCACCGTCGGCTCGTGCCCCCCACCCCTCCCGAGTCGTTCCCACTCGCGTTAGCCAGACGCGACTTCCCCACCGGGAGTCTTTGTGGTCCTTTATTTTAAAGCGGCAGCGCACCTCGCAGCGGGCCGACGCTGCCGCGGCTTCCCGGCCCGGTTCGGGCGGCGTCCTCGGCCGGGCCATTGTCCCAGGTCCCTGGCCGGGCGCCTGGCGCGTGTCCCGGCGCCGCCGCCGCCGCCGCGCAGCAAAGGCCAGGCTGGAAGCCGGCCGCACACTCCGGGAACGGACCGTGCTGACCGGCAGTCCGCCGGGTCTGCCACTGGCACAAAGGCTTGATGTGCCTCGAGCGGTGCCCGTGGGGTCCCCCCAGGACGCCCCTGGATTTTATTGTGAGACCGCCGCTCCGGAGACTCGAGGCACCCGGAGCCCGCTGCCACCCTGTGCGGATCGCAGATCAGGTCTCGGGCTGCATCCTCCGCCTCCCCCACCCCTTCCCCTTCCTCGCCGGCCCGTTGCACAAATAAAGCCGCAAGTAGATGCTGAACAACAAAGGGAGCGGGGTTTGGGTGCGATCAGCTGTGTGCTGGTCCCCTTTCCTGGGTGGCTCCAATCTGCTGGCCACGGAGCTGGCCCTGGCAGCGGGAGCCCAGTGTGCCTCAGCCTCGCGCGCAGACGCCCCAGGGCCGGCGAGCTGCAGCAGCCTGGCTCGGCTCTACAGAGGATGGTATCTGGGGGAGCTGGCAGCCTCCTTCCGCGGTGGGTACCGTCCGGAGCGGGGGTTGCCAGGCTGGCCGCACCCTTTGTATTTCTGCCTCGCGTGGAGATTTCTGGAGCTCTGGCTCTTTGCTCCCCTCCCTTCCTGGCGCTGCTTCCCGGCAGGGCTCCCGGAGGATGCTGGAGAGGCGGCGTCTGGAAGGCTCTGTCTGCTCTCCCTCTCTCCCCCCGAGGTATAATGGACTGGAATGTGTGCAGGGCAGGTTGTTCAGAGCAGCGTTTGGGGGACGGGTTGGTTACCCTAAGATTAATTAGGAAGAGTGTTTGTAGGATGTATAGTCTTCTGGAATTTAAGTAGAAAATGGGAAGTGGAAATAAAGGTGAAATGGAAGCACGGATGAAAGTTTTTTTTTTTTAATGTATCATCGCTGGAAGATTTCTAGGAGATAGGTTCGCAAATGTAGCCTTCTTTAACATGTGGAACTTCTAGACAATGGTGAGAAGATTGTGTTGCTTTAGTAAAAGGTGAAGACAGACGAGATTGGCATGAATTAGACCTAAGATGTATTTACTGCTGCTAGTCTGTGGTAGGGAATGAAATGCTTTGATTCACTGGTGTTGAGAATAACATTAAAAACATGATAAAATAATTTATTTGTAGGCCAAACCAATTAGAAGTCTATTTGAATGAGCAAAATAGTCATTTATAAGAAATTTATTTAAAGCATTATATATTGCAGAATATATGTCTATACCTCTATCTATCTATCTATCTATCTATCTATCTATCTATCTATCTATCTATCTATGAATGTTGCTAGCTGGAAGTTTGTTTTTCATTATTTTTGTTTTAAACTTAGATCCCTTTGTTAAGTTGTCAGATAGGTTTTTGTGGTGTATAGAGTCAATGTATTTACATGTGTACAAATTTGGGTACATCTATTGTATGTGTTAATGCATGTGTCCTTTACAAATAATACCTAAAAATTCTAAATAACATGAATTTTGTAATGGTTTTAGAGGCATTCAGGTGGATACAGACCACTCAAACTGTTCTTCCCATGCTCTGGTGCTGATATTTTCAGTCAAAAATGAATGCACAGTTGTTAAAGAATTGCTTAGATGTGTACCGTGGAGCGACAGCCCCAGGAGTAATAATACAGTAGCACGTGTTTCTCTTTTCAGTAAAGATCCCATATATTTATGGGAGAAGTGTCATCTGTCAGGTGATATTCTTAGATAATGATTTTCATGTAGTATTTAAGAGCTCTACTTTTCATTCAAACCTGTTTTGAAGTGTTGGAGAGGTTTTTAATTCATGTACTCCTGTTTTGCTCTTTATGAAATTTTTCCACTGCTCCTCACATAGAATTACAGGCTCCACCTTCTCTGAGAGACAGCCAATCGTTATTTCAGTGTGTTAAAAAATAAATAAAGGATTCCTTTTATCCTTTCTTTAGATTTCAAAGTGTTGCTCATTTAAACTGTGTTGTTTTTTCTTCATAATAGCAGGGGTGCCATTACCAAGAAGACCAAAAATGTATTTTTTCATTCAATCGTGTATATTGGTTGAAAGGAAGCCCTGCATTTGAATGGTGTTTTCCAGTGGCCTGAGAAGCATCCTAAGCTCCTTGAGGTCTCAGGGCTCCCAGTAGCTGGCTCTGCAGTCTGGGAGATGCTGCAGTCCTGATGTTGCCCTGATCCACTGCTGCTGATAATTAGCCATCATCACTGCTGTGAAAAGGGAAAGAGAAAGGGGAGAGGACAGGCCTGGGCTAATTAGCTACTTTAGTTTAATGAAAGAGAGACAGATAGCAAGTGGGAGGTTCTACAAGAGCAGAGTAGATACACACATAGACTTAATTGTTACAAGACTACCAGTTTCACAGGCAGAGAGGCATGGGTCTGCCTCTTACTCTCCCCAAAATTAGAGGCAGCTCTGCAGATGAACCCTTTTGTCCCTCAGCCCTAAACTTAACTGTTGACAAAAATCAAGCACCTGACAACTGACTTAAAATGAAAACAGTGGTCCACTGCAAAAAGAAAAATATGCCGTTTAATATTTGCCCTGGCTATGTCTGAGCTAGGGGGACCTCTCTGTCTCTGGTGTTTAGATTGCTGTGTGGCCGAGGAGATACTGCCTGGTCACCAGGCAACATCACTCTGCGACTCAGCCATTTTAGGTCTGGAGTGGGACCCGCACTTGTGTGCAAACACGCAGTTTGTTGAGTGCCCCATCTGTGTTTTTCCAAACTGTCACTATTATTTTTAACGTTTTACTGAAAGGGTCAGAAATTTAGAAGAACAAAATGCCAAGTAGGTGAAAACAGATCTGAAAAAGACAGCAAATGTGCAACACTTATTACAATGAACTTCCCATCAGTGATGATTTTAAAGAAGCATAATTAAGGTTACCCTATTTTATCCCTTTGCTGATTCTGGTTGAGCTGGGTTTTTCAAGCTCTCGATATTTTGCTTTATTGAAATAATTAGTTGAAATATTAGCCTTCAGACCTAAATTACCAACAAACATTTTACCACTTGATTCTATGAATGGTAAATTAAGAAAAAACAGAAAATTCTTTAAACATTTCTCTTTATATTGACTGATGGATTATCTTGTATTGCTAATATTGCATTGTTTAAAACACTAAGAAGAAATTTGCAAAACTCATGTTGTACTCTTTCAGTCTTAAGCAAAGTACTGAATGTTGAAATTGCATAATCAGATAATGTGAGGAACATTTCTCTTGCATTACATATGTAGGAATAGACATGAAGGCCTAAACTTTAATTTTGTGCATTTTTGTTATATTTTTTCTACTATGAAACAAAAATGACTTTTCATTCCAGAAAGGAATGTGCATTACTTTTAGTTATGTCACTTTTAAATGATGATTTATTCAGCTTGCTCTCTGTAGCCTCAGAGTTCATATTATTTTTGCTCTGCATATCACTAATTGATTATTGTAGAGTGATTTAGAATGAATATTCCTTGGCTGATTTATAAACAGCTCTAGTTTTTGTTAGTTCTCTCACTATGGTTTTTGTTATAAATCTTTTATGCTACATTTGAATGGAAGAAAGAATACCTCATGAAGAAACTCTACACATTTCCACCTCTTCTAACTCCACGCCTCAGGCACACATTCTCTGTATTAGACCTCAATCTTGAATGTGCTGCTGAAACCAAAGAGGAGAAACTGCGAAGGCATCTCTGAGGAGACTTTATGTCTGTGTCTAAGGAAAACCATAATCTCGGTCACTGAAACAGAAGCATGCTTTTTCCAATCTTCTACACTCTCGCAATGCGCCTTGCAGCCCATAGCCAAATACTATAGGAGATATTACAGCACAGGGTTTCCGGGTCAAACATGTCCCGAGAAGGAATACCAGTAATGTGGTTTGTTAACTGATTAGAGGGGTTCCTGATGGAGTTTTGTAGAATTAGTCATCTATGGCACATCCCTTGCACAATGCCTATGTCTAATCTCAGCAAATAGGGGGGACCTTTAAAGGCCCTCTGGTGTGGGTATTGAGGAGGACACTTTTAACAGTAACTCCCCTGAATATAAGGAGGAAGTTACATTCTGTGATGGAGACGGCCCCATACTTACTTCCTAACAGCTCAGTTCT
The DNA here is from genome assembly GCA_004025085.1 of Thryonomys swinderianus. Taxonomy (NCBI): domain Eukaryota; kingdom Metazoa; phylum Chordata; class Mammalia; order Rodentia; family Thryonomyidae; genus Thryonomys; species Thryonomys swinderianus. Next base: position 16,761 of record PVIC010030787.1, read on the forward strand.
TGACTTGTCCATTGGGTCTTCTTCCTTAGTAGTAACCACAGTGAAGGATGAAGGGAAGATTCATGCATCTATTTTCTTTCTGTGAACTTCTCAGGCAGCCAAGATTCTTCTCTTCGGGGTTTTACTCTCTAGACCCACCCCACGGTTTGTAGAAAAACTGCAGGAGCAAGTGCGGGACTGTGGTCACAGAACTTTCAGGAGCTTCAGTGCTGTGTCAGTACCGTCTGAAGCCATTTTCCTAAAAGCTATTAAATATATTTATTGTCTAGTTAGGAAAAATTAAAGGGAATCTCTAGTATGCTTTGGTAACATACATTTTCATTACATGTTGATGATGAGATAATAATAATGAGAGAACGTGTGGCAAGAAACATGGCATAGTGGGCGGAGTATAGATTTCATAGTAAGATTTAGATTCTGGCTCTGATATTTACCTGGAGCCGGGAGCTACGTAGAGTTTCTTAGCTAAAGATGCAGTTTCCCTTTGTAAAGTATGAGTAGTGATACTTGCTTAAGTAGTGTTGCAAAATGACCTCCAATACTAGGCAATACATATATTAATATCTATAAATTAATATACTTGATATTTATATCTGTATGTGTGAAAGCAAATGCTGGGAATGTGCTAAATGTTGGAAAAGAGGAGGTTAAAAATATCAAAAAAGGAACATCAGGATAAAATTATAATTTAATATACGTAATGAGCTAAGAATCATACCACAACCTGGCATGAAAGCACAAGGTACATGGAAATGTAGGTCTATAAACAAATATGTATTGATCAGATATTTATTCTACCTATTCTATTTTTGGAAAATAAAATTACTTTGATTTTGTGAAAGTGACTATTCTCATCATTGAAAAAATCCAAAGGAAGTGGAAAGAAATTTAAAAATCAGGCCAAATTTCTCATCCAGGTATAACTACCTCAGCTAATTAGGAACATCTCTGTCTCTGTCTTTCACTCTCTCGCTGTGTCTGTCTCTCCCTCTCTCCATCCACCTGTCCATAAATATACATATGTAAATATATATGGATATATATATATAATATTTACATATATAAATGTTGGTGTCTGTGTATATTTGTGAAGAAGCATAGATCCAATGACTGGCAGCTATATCTGGAAAGGGAAAAATAATTTTTTCAGAACTATAATGAAAATCTATGTTAAGTAAAAACAACAAAATGCAATTTTATCAAGTATAACAAAATACATGAAATCCAATGAACTACCAATACATAAATGCTAATGGAAAAGATGTAAAAGTTAAGAAGTTGGTGTCATCTTATTTTTTATGCAAATTTTAGTTTTTTATGATTAATAAAGCAGCATTTTTACTTTCAGCCCCCCTGTAATTTACTTTCTAGTCCATATTACATTGCATTTATTGCATTATAATTATTATATATTGTGTTTTATTGCTTATACACTGTAATTATGTTCATATGTTTATATTTCTTTTAAAGTACATTATATGGCTTCCACAACTGGTTTCTTTTTGTTTATGTCTATATACTTATTGTCTGTTTTTTCACCTGGCTTTTTTTAAGTATCTAATTTGTTATATTTAACTAGCTCTAATTCCTGATCAACCTTCTCCCCTAATGAGTAGTTCATATGCTCAATTCTCTGAGATTTTTATGTAACTGAAGACAAATTTAACCAGTTATATATTCTTTTATTACTCTTTTACCCAGTACTTTGTAGATAATGATTATGTTTTGTAAAATTATAAAACAAAACTTTGAAACTCATTTCATGAATTATTTACTTCCTCATTCTTTAAATAATTTCACCAAGTTATATTTGAATTGTTTCCTTACTCTAAATTTCTTCTAGGCAATAAAGACTCATGTCCATAGCTTTTGGTCAATTTAATGTGAATCTTCTTGGTCCACATCAGCAATTTGTATAACTTGTGAGGTATTTCCACCAAGATATCCCAAAGCACCTCCAACTGAATATATAAACATAATTTTATTTCCTCTTCATCCCAATATCCTAGGTCCTCCAAAGTGACATCATTTTTTATCCTTTCTCCATAGATAGTTTCTTCACTCATGCCAAAAATATGTGCAACACCACAGATATCTCTACCTTTTCCTCCTTTCATGTAGTCAGTGCTTGGTACAGTACTGTGAAATCTACGAGCTTGGTTTCTCCTCATGTCACCTGTTTCATACTATCCTAGACCATATCATAGGATTCCAAATCATATGGCAGTTACTCAATAATTTAGTAATGTTTCCTGAAATTGTTTGGAAGAAAGAAATTTAATCACCAGTACCTGACACACTGTGTGATGTATTTGTCGCTGTTGGTCAGCATTAACAGAATACAAATTGTCTTTCGATCTGACATGATAAGATAAAACATTCTTATTTATCATCCCATAAGATCTTTCTCATTATATTTACATATATATCTCTATATTCATCTTTTTGTCCATCCATCCACTCATCTGTCTGTTTTACCCAAGTGAAAAACACAAATGTAAAATCATTTTAACTATTTAATTGTAAAGTGAAACAGTGTTTTTTTGGTGTGTGAAATAGACCTGCAGCACATTTTGTTTCTTGCAAAACTGGAACTGTAGAATTATTAAATAGCAATTTTCCCTTATCTCTCCCTCCAGGATCACCACCATTCTACTTCATGTAGTTTTTGTGTTCTGTGACTAATTTTTCTCTCCTTAATGTCAAGATTCACCCAGGCTATGATATGACAGGATTTCCCTCCATTTTAAGGTCGAAGAGTGTGCCATTGTGGGTATATAGTATGTTCTGTTTATCTATTTTTATGCCAATAAACTTCCACTTCTTGGTTTTTGTGAATTATGCAGCTATCAATGTGAACATAGATGTGCAGATATTTCTTCTAGACCTTACTTTTAATTTCTTTGGGTTGTATGCTCAGAAGTAAGGATTGTTGAATCCTTGGTAGTTCCAATTTTGTTTTTGATGGGACTACATGCTATTTTATATAGCCATGTCACCACTGTGCAGTCCCAAACAATAGTGCATAGCTCTTGGCACTCTTTTAGGGCCAAGAAACTTGTGATTTTGTTTCCCATGTAGAGCTCTTCACTGGGCATGCATCTTCTTTAGGCAACTGTAAGTCTTGAATGTCATTTAATAATTATAGTAATGCTTAAGTTTATCCAGTTCTTGTTATAGGTAATGATTGGGCTAGTCAGTTTAAACAAAATGTCACCTGTAATCTTTACAGTAGTCTTATCTTATTGACACTTTTTATTATATACATGAGACACTTATAGTTTAACTTAAGACAAATTTCCAAAACAAATGTATCTTGGTGTTAGACACTATTTTAACTGGATACACAGTTACTTTAAAAAGTGAACGTACTCCAATTTTATATGTGATTGTGAGATGTATATAAATTGTACCAATAAAGAATTCAATTTAAAGAAAAAGTGAACATACCCCAGTGTTACAAACTGTATGTGTGTACCACTGGACCAATACTTAACACATTACAAATGTATCAAAAAAGAAATGTTAGGGCCGGAGGGTTAGCTCAGTGGTTCCGGTGCCGGCCTCGCAAGCGCAAGGACCTGAGTTCAATCCCCGGTAACCACATATAATGCTGGGCGTGGAGGAGACATGCCCACCAACAGTCAACACCGCACACCACAATGCCAGACGTGGTGGCTCACGCCTGTAATCCCAGCACTCGGGAAGCAGAGACAGGAGGATTGCTGAGTTCGCAGCGGCTTGCCTGGGCACCATAGTGAGCTCAGGGCCAGCCTGAACTACAAAGCGAGACCCTGTCTAAAAAAAAAAAAAAGAAAAGAAATGTAAGGCTGAGATTAAGTTATATATTTGAATTCAAGTTTCATTATTCTCTTCTTTGCTTTGATAGATCACCTTATCCTCTTCCTAGGATGTGCATATACTGATGTGTACAGACATCTGTCATTCTAATCTGTAGTCACATTGCCTCAGAGTAGAACCCAACCAGTGAAGACCCCACTTCAGCTGAAATGTTACTCCTGCACTTCCAGGGATGCCTCTTCCAATAACTATCACATATTTATGTAGTGCTGAAACTATGCAGATTCACAGTGCCCATAAAAGACTAGGCATGTTTGTATCAGCGGAGAGGTTAATTCGCCCAAGTCATGTTCATGGGATAGCGAACCGAGCAGTTGAAATGTAGGGCTCAGTATAGGGGAAGTTGGAAAATTTGGCAGGAATGGAATTGTAAGGAGACTGTAATAACAAACTAGAGTTTGGATTTCATCTTTTAGGGAATTTCCCAAAAGCAAGGATGTCATGATTTAGACAATTTGTGGGTAGAGCCTTATTATCTTCTAGTGAGTTGTCAGTGTTACAAAGTAAAAATGGCACGAGAAAAGAATAAAAATTTCACATAGTCAATTTGACTCAAAAGACTATTAACAATAGTAAACATCCATAAAAATCAGATTATCAAGCTTTAAGTCAGTGTAACTCAGTAGTTTCATGTTAGCAAGTAATTGAATCATGGTACACAAATCGTAGTCTATTAATTAAAATAAAATATTAAGAATAGGATTCCATGAAAGTTAAGAAAATAGATTTAAGGAACTGGAAAGGAATATGAGTTGTCATCTTTTAATAAGAAGATCCTCCTATTCTTTCTCCTTTTTTGACTTGGGAACTGTCAGCCTCTGACTTGTGAAACTACATCCGTTGCTAGAAAGAATTAACACTACAGAAATACTAAAAGTCCAAGTAAAGAATTCTGTATAGAATACTTATGCAACTCTGTGCCTTTTCAGAGGAAAAGGAAAATCTCACATATTTCTTAAAGTGTGGAACTTAGGGCCAGAGGGTTAGCTCAGTGGTTCTGGTGCCTGCCTCGCAAGCGCAAGGTCCTGAGTTCGATCCCCGGTAACCACATACAATGCTGGGCGTGGAGACTCATGCCCACCAG
>PVIC010030788.1:5253-21804 GCA_004025085.1 Thryonomys swinderianus
GTGAGCCACCACGCCCAGCAAAGTCTGTTGATTTTTGAGTGTTGACCTTCTATCCAGCAACCCTACTAAATTTGGTAATTAAGTCTAGTAGTCTTTTGGTTGAGTTTTTAGGATCCCCTAGATAGAGTATCATATCATCGGCAAATAATGACAGTTTAACTTCTTCCTTTCCTATCTTTATTCCTTTTATATTTTTTGTCTTGCCTGATTGCTATGGCTAGTGTTTCCAGTAGTATATTGAACAAGAGTGGTGACAGTGGGCATCCTTGTCTCATTCCTGATCTTAGTGTAAAAAGTTTCAGTTTTTGCCCATTAAGTGTGATGCTGGCTATTGGTTTCTCATAAATAGCTTGTATCAGGTTGAGAAAAAGTCCATCTATTCCAATTCTCTGTAGGGTTTTGATCATGAATGGGTGTTGGATTTTTGTCAAATGCTTTTTCTGCATCTATTGAGATGATCATATGGTTTTTGTCCTTAAGTCTGTTAATATAGTGAATTGCATTGATTGATTTACATATGTTGAACCAGCCTTGCATCCCTGGGATAAATCCAACTTGATTGGGGTGTATGATTTTCTTGATAACTCTCTGTATTCTGTTTGCCAGTATTTTATTGAGGATTTTTGCATCAATGTTCATTAGAGAGATTGGCCTGTAGTTTTCTTTTTGGGTGGGATCTTTCTCTGCCTTTGGAATCAAGGTGATGGTTGCTTGAAGGAATGACTTGGGGAGTACCACGTCCCTTTCGATTTCATTAAAAAGTTTGAGAAGTACTGGTGGTAACTCTTCTTTAAAAGTTCTGTAGAATTTAGCAGGGAAGCCATCAGGACTGGGGCTTTTCTTTGCTGGTAGGTTTTTTATTACATTTTCAGTTTCACAGATTGATACTGGGTTGTTTAACATTATTAGATCCTCTTCATTCAGCTTTGGAAGTTCATGTGTGTCTAGGAATCTATCCATTTCTTCTAGATTTTCCATCTTTTTGGAGTACAAATTTGCAAAGTATGTGTTTATTATCCTTTGGACTTCCTCTGGATCTGTGCTGATTTCCCAATTTTGATTCCTTATAGCATGGATTTGAGCCTTTTCCTTCCTTTATTTGACAAGGTTGGCTAAGGATCTGGCGATTTTATTTATCCTTTCAAAGAACCAAGTCTTTGATTCATTGATTCTTTGTATTGTTCTCTTTGTCTCTGTTGCATTAATTTCTTCTCTGATCATAATAATTTCCTCCCTAGTAAGAGCTCTGGGTTTGTCTTGTTCCTCTTTTTCTAATTGTCTGAGGTTCATCATTAGATTGTTTATTTCAGTTTCCTCTATTCTCTGAGTGTAGGCATTCATTAATATGAAGTTCCCTCATAGAACTGCTTTCATTGTGTCCCATAAGTTCCTGTCTGTTGTACTGGGGTTGTCATTTAGTTGTAGAAACTGTTTAATTTCTTCTTGAATTTCTTTTGTGGCCCATTGGTTGGTAAACACAGTGTTGTTCAATTTCCATGTGTTTGTGAGGATCTTGGAATTTCTTTTGCTATTCAGCTCTAGTTTCAGGGCTGTTTGCTCTGATAGTACGCAGGGGATAATTTTGATTCCTTTGCATTTACTTAAGCCTGTTGTGTGAACTAGAATGTGATCTGTTTTGGAGAATGATCCACATGAGCAGCTGAGAAGAAGGTATGTTCTGGTTTTGTAGGTGAAATATTCTGTAGGCATCTATTAAGTCCATTTGCTCAAAAGTTTGATTTAGCTCTAGTATTTCCTTATTGATTCTTTGTCCAGTTGATCTGTCAATTTGTGATAGTGGAGTATTGAAGTCCCCTACTACTATTGTATTCGTGGTTATCTGGCTTTTCATGTCCACTAATGTTTGTTTTATGTAGTTGGGTAAATTAGAGTTTGGTGCATAAATATTTATGATTGTTATTTCTTTCTCTTGGATCATTTCCTGTATGAAAATATAGTGACCTTTTTTATCTCTTTTAATCATTTTGGGTTTGAAGTCTATTTTATCTGCAAACAAGATAGCCACTCCTGCTTTTTTGCCGTTTCCTATGGCGTGGAGGATTGTTTTCCAACCCTTTATTTTCAATCTATGGGTTTCCTTCTGAATTAGGTGTGTTTCCTGTATGCAGCAGATTGTAGGTTCTTGCTTCTTGATCCAATCTGCTAGTCTGTGTCTTTTAATTGGCCCACTGAGTCCATTGACATTAATGGTTATGACTGATATGGACATATTCAGAGCTGTCATGTTTCCCTGTTCTTCGTTCTTTTCTTCTTTGCTTTTCCCCTTTTCTATTTAGTTTGTTGTTTGCTCCAGTGAGTTCACTCTCCTGGGTCTCGTGGGTATGGAATTTTCTGTGTTTTTTTTCCAAGATGTTCTTTAGAATGTTTTGAAGTGCAGGTTTCGTATTTGCGAAGTTTTTCAGGTGTTCTTTATCATGGAAATATCTTATTTCCCTGTCTATTCTGAAAGATAGTTTTGCAGGATACAGCAGTCTAGGCTGGAGGTTGTTTTCCTGCAATGTGTGTAATATTTCCCTCCAGGCTCTCTTTGCGCTGAGTGTTTGTGTTGAAAAGTCTGCTGTGATCCTAACGGGCTTCCTTTTGTAGGTGATTTTCTTCCTTCCTCTCACTGCTTTCAGTATTTCATTCTTGTGTTGTGTATCTGGAACCTCGATAATTATATGTCTAGGTATAGATATTTTTATGTCACAGCGTTTTGGAGTCCTAGAGCCCTCTTTTATCTGCATGTCCATTTCTTTTTCTGTGAAGTTTTCTGCCGTTTTATCTGACAAGTTTTTTTTAATGTCTTTTGCATTGTCTCCTGCTTCTTCAGTGACTCCAGTCAGTCTTATGTTATTTTTCTTTGAGTCATCTAGAAGCTGTTGGATTGATTTCTTATGGTCCCTTGCCCTTTTCCATAGATTATGTCTTTTCTGCTCATTGGTTGCTATGCTGTCCTCTAGGTCTGAGATTCGGTTCTCTGTTTCATTCATCCTACTTCTTAAGGGTTCATTCTCCTTCATCATCACCTGGAGCTCTGCTTGAGGCTGTTTAAAAGGTTCCATTGCTTCTGCTATCTTGGATTCTGTCATCTCCCTGATCTTTTCTTTAATGATGTCTTTCACTCTGGACAGTATCTCTGTTTTGATCTCAGAGATGAGTTCTGATTTCCATTTTACTAGATCTGCTTTAGTTACCATCTCCAAGAGTCCTGGTGTTTAAGTTTCAGTTTGCTCTATTTCCCTTTTCTCTGAATTTCCCTGTGGTGGTGATCTTTGTGTCTGTTTTTTTGTATATTTTCTCATTTGTACTCTTTTGTTGTTACTAATGCTATTTGTTTAATTCCTTGCCTGATGACAGGGCAATGTTTGTTGCAGGTTTCTTTCTTTCTATTATCTGGGGCCCGTTGGAAGTAGCACCTTCCTGGGTTGTCCTCCTTGAATCTGTGACCCTTGAGAGTTCTCAGTTCTGACACATCATGGGAGGTATTTGAACAGAACAATCACATCATCTTTGTTACCATAATACAATCAGTGCCAATATCAGTATTAAACACAGTTAAATAAAATGAAAAGATTAGACTTGAGAGCCTCATATATGCCAGTGGGTAACATAGGATAAAAGAGCATATATAAAACAGCACCATCTGTATGCTGTAAGACCACTGAAGACTTTGCACACCTTATACGGGAGAAGAAATAGGGCAGCCTAAGAGTCTTTTACCTCTGGGTATTGGTTCTGAGAGAAAGATAGGAGAGGGTGTGGAGACAAGAGGTGAATAGAGGGATCTAGGAGTAGAAGTTAGATTCCCTTGTTTTTCATCTTGCCTGGTCTCTCAGCGCAGCTCCTGTGTGGAGGGACGCAGGAAATGGCTCCGGGCTCCTCTTGGGCCTGTGTGGTCACAACACAGCTCTGGGGTGGAGTGGGGGCCGGCTGGCAAACCGCAGTCTTCCAAGCTGGGAATGTCGCCCGGGGTCTGTGACCTGAGTCCTCTCAGCGTGGCTCTGGCATGGAGTGAGGACCGGCCGGCGGGCCACAATCCTCCCATGCTGGTAATGGCGCCCGGGGTCTGTGACCTGAGTCCTATAGATGCAGCTCCCAGTGGAGTGGGAACTGGCCGGCGGGCCACAGTCCTCCGCGCTCGAGCTTCTTGTTTTTGGTCTTGTCTTGCTTGTGTAAAATAGTAATAATTTTGCAAAACTATTTTCTTCAAGGTCGGTACATGGCAGGAGTGGGAGTTGGGAATTCCTAAACTCCAAAATACTGCTACCATTTATATGGTAATGTTTTTGTTTTTCTTAGTAGGAATATCAGTCCCTCCAGATCATGCTGTAAGATATCCCCATTTGGGGCTGGAGATTTAGCTCAGTGGTTCTGGTGCCTGCCTCTCACAAGTGCAGGGTCCTGAGTTCAATCCTGGCAACCACATACAACAATGCTGGGCGTGGTGGCACATGCCCACCGGCAATCAGTACCACATACCACAGTGCCAGGCATGGTGGCTCATGCCTGTAATCCCAGCACTGGGGAGGCAGAGACAGGAGGATTGCTGAGTTTGAGGCTTGCCTGGGCTATATAGTGAGCTCAGGGCCAGCCTGCATTACAAAGCGAGACCCTGTCTCAAAAAAAAAAAAAAAAAAAAAGATATCCCCATTTGTTCTACTAGTACAAGGAACTTGTAATAGTCAGGTGACATTTAGATTCTAATTCAGTGGAGTTATTATTGTATCCCCTGCTAGAGGACAACAGTACACAGCTTTTTTAGGTGCTAAAACTACTGAAGAGTCCAATATAGCAGTGAAACAAATTTCAACTTGAGGTTTTAGGTATAGTCATGAGAGATGACACAGTTGTTTTCCACCTTCTGGTTCCTGCACCTGTACATTCCAGCTCACCCATACATGTTGACTGCTTAGAGAATATACCTCAATATATAGGAGCACATAATGTCATTCTGTAGATGTTTTTTCCCAAGCTGGTGCTATCTGAAAGTTCATCAGTTCAGTGATTCATTATTTAGGAGACTAGTAGTTTTTCAGATGATTGAGTATATATTGTGATCAGTGAATTCTTTGGACAAGCATCTGCTGCCTTAAGTCACACTTAACTCTTTAATTAGATTACGGTAGAGACCATGAGGTAATACAGAATTAATCAGTAACAGCGTCAAATTGAGTAGAAGCAAATTGCTGTCGCTTCCACCCATGGAAGGATCCTTTGTAATTGACCTATTCCAGAATGGGTCCCCTCAGTGAATCTAAAACAGAATGTCATCTCTGGAATCCAGGAGTAGAGTCCTGCCAACTGGCACAGGATAAGCCCACATATTGCCTTTACCTTTGCTTTCATGGCCACCTTATCCATGAACTTATTAGCAAACAGCAAGCTTATTCACTCATGAGTTGGACTGAGATGGTTGGTGCAGTAGAGGGGGAGATGAAGTTGTATAAACCACCTGCTATTCATACAGTTTCTAAGTTGGTGATCACTGCAGTTCATCTATTTAATGTGTAGAGTAACATATAAATAATTTGTTACTATTTCCAATGTTTTTATACAGCTACTACAGTACAAGTGGTAAATAAAGTACACTGCATGGAAATGTAGCTGACTTTTTTTTTCTTTCATACTTATAGCAGTAAATTTACTTAAAAAATAGTAGCCCCTCGGGGCCGGAGGTTTAGCTCAGTGGTTCCAGCGCCTGCCTCGCAAGGGTAAGGACCTGAGTTCGATCCCCGGTTACCACATATAATGCTGGACGTGGTGGCTCACGCCTGTAATCCCAGCACTCAGGAGGCAGAGACAGGAGGATTGCTGAGTTCGCGGCGGCTTGCCTGGGCACCATAGTGAGCTCAGGGCCAGCCTGAACTACAAAGGGAGACCCTGTCTCCAAAAAGCAAAAAAAAAAAAAAAAAAAAATAGTAGCCCCAGCACTTATGGATACAAGTGATATTAACAACTTAAGATGTAATAAATTTTACTTTCCATAAAAGGAAACACTAAAATACTAAAATAAAAATAATGAATTATAACTATGATTTTCCCCAAAGGAAAAGTTAATTAATTGTTTATCTGAAAAAGGCCAAAATGTGTTTTTTAAAAAATGTACAACAGTTTAAAGCTTTTGCATTAGGCATATTTAAAGATAAATATACCTAGATATGTTTTCATGTATGGGTAGAAATATTAATCCTTTCCTTCTAAAATAATAACAGATTTATGTAGAATGTTCAACTTAAAATATTACATCTGTTATAATTGAAATTACAATAAAAATAAAAAATAATAATTGTTCAAGCCCTGTTTTTGTTATGTATAAAACAGAAAAGAGGGCCAGGGATTTCGCTCAGTTGTTTCGGCATCTGCCTGGCAAGTGCAAGGTCCTGGGTTCAATCCCTAGCACCATATATCACAATGATGGGCATGGTGCCTCATGCTTGTAATCTCAGCACTTAGGATGCAGAGGCAGGAGGATTGCTACGAGTTTGAGGCTTGCCTGGGCTACATAGTGAGCTCAGGGCCAGCCTAAACTACAAAGCAAGACCCTGTCTCAAAAAAAAAAAAGGGTCGGAGACTTAACTTAGTGGTTCTGGCACCTGCCTACCAGGCACAAGGTCTCTGGTTCGATTCCTGGTAACCACATACCACAATACCGGGTGTGTGACTCATACCCACCAGCAATCAGTACCACACACCACAATACCTGGTGTGGAGTCCTAGCACTTGGGAGGCAGAGACAGGAAGATTGCTGAGTTGAGTTCAAAGCTTGCCTGGGCTACATAGTGAGCTCAGGGCCAGCCTGAACTACAAAGCAAAACCCTGTCTCAAAAAAAAAAGAGGCATGTTAAGAAAATCATAATCTTGGAGACAGATTTTTCCTTGCTTTAAAAAAAAAATCCTTAAGTTTGGCATGGTGGCACATGCCTATAGTCCTAGCTCCTAGTGAAGCTGAAGCAGGGAGATTGTGAATTTGAAGCCTTCTGGACAACATAATGGGATCCTGTCTCAAAAAAGAAAAGTCCTTTCTAAAAATAAGTACTTTTTGTTAGTGTCTTAAATACATAGGACTGATGACTGTTTTTGCATGTTTTAGGCCTTGCTTATCCAAGAGTCACGGTGGAAGTTACCACATCTATTACAGTTGCCTGAGAATTACAATACCATTTTTCAGTACTACCACAGGAAAACCTGTAGCGTCTGCACCAAGGTTCCTAAAGATCCTGCTGTTTGCCTTGTTTGCGGTACTTTTGTGTGCCTAAAAGGACTTTGCTGCAAGCAACAAAGTTACTGTGAATGTGTATTGGTAAGCAAGAGTGAACAGTACAAAATTTATGAAAACTCAGATCTCATAGAAATTTAACATATGTTGTCAATCAGAGCTTCACATTGAACTAATGTTTGAATCAAACATACTGGTACTGTATGTAGAGATTGTGTGTGTGTTTTTTTAACCCAGTAGAAGAAGAAAAAATAAACCCCCAAAACTTGGAGTTGTATTTTAGTAAAATCTTTCTGAAATGCAATTCCAGTTCTTCTCCTTCCTTTTAATTTTAATGGTACATACTTTTAAATGAGCTGTGGGACAGCAGTTGTCTGTGCTGTTGAGTATTCTAGCTTTTGAATTGGTTTTAATTGCTCCTATATACTTCTCCAAATTTTTTCTAGTGTATTAATAATAAAGCCTTGTAAATTTAACAGGTGAAATCTTATTTTTAAATGTTTAATATCTCTTATGTAGGAGGCATTTAGTATGTTCTTGAACTTGTCAAAAAGCCCATTTGAGGGGCCGGAGGATTAGCTCAATAGTTCCGGCGCCTGCCTCGCAAGCGCAAGGTCCTGAGTTGGATCCCTGGTAACCACATACAGTGATGGCGTGGTGACTCATGCCCACCAGCAATCAATACCACATACCATAGTGCCGGGAGTGGTGGCTCACGCCTGTAATCCCAGCACTCGGGAGGCAGATGCAGGAGGATTGCTGAGTTCGAGGCTTGCTTGGGCTACATAGTGAGCTCAGAGCCAGCCTGCACTATAAAGCGAGACCCTGGCTCAAAAAGAAAAAAAAAGCCCATTTGATTATGAAATTAACTGACATTTAAAATTATTTAGCATTCTCAGAACTGTGGTGCTGGAACAGGAATTTTCCTTTTGATCAATGCATCAGTGATTATCATTATTCGAGGCCACCGCTTCTGCCTCTGGGGTTCTGTGTATTTGGATGCTCATGGAGAAGAAGACCGGGATCTTAGGTAAGATCTGTGTAGAGTCATCCAGGGGTATGATTGAAGTTTAGTTAATAAAACCAGTGTGCCAGGCCGGAGGGTTAGCTCAGTGGTTCCGGTGCCTGCCTCGCAAGTGCAAGGTCCTGAGTTCATCCCCAGTAACCACATATAATGCTGGGCGTGGAGACTCACACCCACCAACAACCAACACCACATACCACAATGCTGGGCGTGGTGGCTCACGCCTGTAATCCCAGCACTTGGGAGGCAGAGACAAGAGGATTGCTGAGTTCGCGGCGGCTTGCCTGGGCTCCATAGTGAGCTCAGGGCCAGCCTGAACTACAAAGCGAGACCCTGTCTCAAAAAAAAAAAACCAGTGTGCCATTTCTGGCTTTATAATCATGATTTTAAAAAAATAAGTTACGATGATCATTAATTTAGAATAATTTCCAAGTTGAGATATCTAACCCATCAATATGTTGAGGAAACATGAAATAAGCCAATTTACTGGTATTTTTGCCACAAAGCATCTATGTAAAAAAGAAATGCATATGAAATATTCATTGTATTATATTACTTTTAATATTTTTTTCTTTCTCATAGGCGAGGCAAGCCACTCTACATTTGTAAGGAAAGATACAAAGTTCTTGAACAGCAGTGGATTTCTCATACTTTTGATCACATCAATAAAAGATGGGGTCCACATTACAATGGACTGTGACTTAACCACTTCAGCATTTCATTGTATCTTCGTTTTCATTAAGAATTTATTTTATCAACAATGAGATTTAACTTAATTTAGGGGATTAATGCTTTTGATGAGAAAAAAACGAAGCCTTTTCAAAATTGTTTTTGATGAGAAAAAAAAACATGAAGCCTTTTCAAAATTAGGTGCTTGGTAATCACATTAATGATATAATTGTTTTTAAAGTATCTGCAAAACAACAGATAAGTTAAATTATTCTTTAGTGGTCATTTTTTAAGTGCACAATTAATAAAAAGCACAACTTGTCCACAAATCATTCAGAAATGATTCTCCCAACAATGCATATCACTATTTATTAACACTTAGAGTGGTTGTGATTTTTTTGAAGTTTTATTGCTTCTTTCTGTCTGTTTTAATTTGCATCTGCTAAACATAATGCATCTTTTTTCTCTGCCATTCTTGTGTTGATTTGAGATTTTTGCTGTATGTAATTAGAAAAAATGTAAAACAATTTATGTGAAATATTGTATAGTTAAAGTTGGTCTAAGAGTAGAACTTTAAAATTTTTTCTTATTGTGAGGATCTGTTAAAAGCTTAAGGCTTTGCTGAAAACTTCATTCTCAGGAATTTCATAAATATTCTCCCCAGGTAAATAATTGAAATAGCTGTAAAATAAGTAGATAGCTGCTGTTAATATAATACAGTACATTTCGGGGGGCATATGTGTAGTTGGGGAATACTTAAAAGTAAAATTTGGGGGCTGTCCAGGTAGCTCAGTGGTAGAGTACCTAGCATGCCTAAGGTGCTGGGTTTGATCTTAAGAACCAAAAAACAAAAAAAAAAGAAGGAAAAAAATCAAAATTATTAAAACTTGCCATTTCATTTGGGTGAATTATTAGTAGTAACAACTAGATTTTTTTTACTATAAAGTCAAAAAATTTTTAGAACATACACATGGCAGATTTTGAGTCTGCATGCCCATCTTTTATTACTAACCAAGGTTTTGTTTATATTATTAGATTAGAAATGCTCATACATCTCAACAAGTGAATCATAAGTTTTAGGACTTTCCTATCAACTCAAGAAGTTCAACTATATTGTATTTATGCAGTGCAATCACTGTTATTTTTGTGTGGTTCCATAAAAAAAAAAAAAAGTAATGATGACCCTAATGAATGAGCCATGTGTCAGCATTGTTCTTAAAAACTGCTGTGAAAAGCAATTATATGTTTGTAGAGTTTTTAAAATCAGTAAGAAAGGGAATGATTGAGCTCTAATCCACTCCAGAACTAGGGAAGGAAAATTATGGTAAAGCATGTTATATATTGCTACCAAGATTTTTTTTCCCCAAATAATTCAGCAATTTGATAATTATGTCATACGTAGTGTTATCAAGCAATTCCTGGTACTTTGGACTTCCATGGCTTGTTATATGAAATTACATTTTTACATGTAAGAATAAGAAATGTCTATTGATAAAATATAAAATTAACATAAGATCCATGTTCCAAAATTTCTTGAATAACAGACATTATAGAAAATAAACATTAAATGATGGTCTTGCATTAAGATAGGGAAAACAGAACAGTACATATTCAGATGTGTTCAGAACATTAAAAAATTAGGTATTCTCTACCAGAAAAATACATGGAAATAACTTGCTATTTTTGTATACATTTCCAAAATATTAAGATAACTTTCTGTAAAACTAGACTGATTCTGTTTGGCTAAATCACTGTCCTTTACAACACATTGCTAATTTTTAAAATATTGTTTCCCAAGTTCAACCTGCCATGTTTTTTGCATTGCTCATTATGAATACCAGACCATTTGTAAATGTGGTTGAAGAGCAAAATGCTAATTTACATCTCTAGTAAACACTGTTATAGGATTCATGAACTTGAATAATTCTACAGTTTGAAATTCAGATGCTATATATACATGGTATAATGTATTCAGACTTTGATTACTACATATTTAAAATGGAATGTTTTATGGTTGTGCATATGGATGTGAAGTGAAAATATTAGCCTTAACTTTAAAATTTGGGTATTTGATAGTGTTTATTTTGATATTGGTGAATTAGTCACCGGTAAATTCTAAAAAAGCATTTGGTTGAAAATTGTACTTGAATACATACATGCATGCTGCTAAACTAGAACTTTAATTTTTCCCCATAACTTTTGTAAGTCCCATTTATAAACTCACTTTTAAAAATAACAGGTCCAAGTTAGAGTGATGTGTGTATATTATTCAAAAAAATGTACTGGTGTGATATCTTGTATGAATGATCATTAAATACAGTACATTACTGTGGAAGCTAAATCAGCCTTTATAATTAAACAGAAATTATAAACTAGAAATAATCAACATTGTAAGATATGTTAATAAAAACCTACTGTCATTTGGTTTGTGAAAGATCCTTAAATTGATTAATGCTTTTGTTTTTCTATTTGTCAAAGATGTTGACAATAACATATATGAGTGATCATGGCTTAAACAAAGAATAATATAACTAGTAGTTGCTGTAAGGTGAAGTATAAAAGGTTTGCTTTATATTTTGCCTTTTTATTTGCAGAGCAAGTTTTGTTTTGGTCTCATAACCAATGTGAAGCCTTTACTAAGTTGTGTGTTTTTCATAAAGGAAAAAAGACATGGGTGTGTAGATCCAACACTGTTGTGGTCCCTGATCGTTTCTGAAAGTTTCTGGCTAGACTTTGAAATGTAAAGTGCTTTATGGTAAATGTTTATGTTAAATAGTCTCTGGCCTTGTTTGAAGTGACAGTTCTCATCTCCATCCCTGCATCCTTGAAGCTCACCAGCTAGTTATCAGCTAGGAATCTAGTTTGGTTCTCAGATTTTTCATTTGGTTCTGTGCATTCTGACATTATTGATTTCTGTAATTTAGAAAAAATGCAGAGCAAAAGCACTAAAGGTTTGGAGGTTATAACAATATGAAAGGAGATGTGGCCCCAGATTGTACCATCTCCAAAATTATATTGACGCTCACATTCCTGTTAACTTGTATTTTAGGTTATGTTGAAAAAAAGAAAAAACCATGGTTTTCGCCACTGGAGTCAATCACCAGCTGTAAGTTCACTGCTAGGTATGTGTAGTACTTGTGAGACAGCAGTTGCCTTGTGACTCTGTCCCAGTCCTTCTTGTTGAATATACATAGTCCTTCCCTCTGTGGCCTTATGTTCAGCAGGGATTGTCTGGAGTAGACAGATTGAAGGCAATGTGGTCACTTCTCTGTTGGTGACACATCAAACTATTTTAAACAGGGACATCAGATATGGCGCATCAGAGCTATTACTTGCCCTCTTTGGTGAATACTAATCAAGCAGCAGTGGAGGGAATATCCTCCAGTGGGTGCAACACAATGCTAAGGCACAATGGGACTTGTAGAGACTTACCTCTGTGAATTAATGTATAAAGCAATCATACCAAATTGATGAGGGAAGACCCAAGAACATAGCAGAAGGAATAGGTGAAAAGCACAACTAGTAAAGGCTTCATCTAGAGGGCAAGAAAAAGGTATGAGGTACTATCTACAAATATGGTGGATGTTTAATCTTCTTTTAAAAATTAAAGATAAAGGGCCGGAGGGTTAGCTCAGTGGTTCCCGTGCCTGCCTCGCAAGCGCAAGGTCCTGAGTTCGATCCCCGGTAACCACATATAATGCTGGGCGTGGAGACACGCCCACCAACAATCAACACCGCATACCACAATGCCGGACGTGGTGGCTCACGCCTGTAATCCCAGCACTCAGGAGGCAGAGACAGGATTGCTGAGTTCGCGGCGGCTTGCCTGGGCTCCACAGTGAGCTCAGGGCCAGCCTGAACTACAAAGCGAGACCCTGTCTCAAAAGCAAAAAAAAAAAAATTAAAGATAAGGACATTGCCATCAGGTCTTCTCAAAACACTCTCCCTCTCTGCAAACACACTTATCCCATAGTTTTCACCACTCTTTGAAAGTAGCTGAGGAAGTCCACTTTTGCTGAGTGTGTTTAGTTGTGGCTGCCTCGACGTCCTGAAACAATTCAAAACATTTACCTTTCATGGTCATTTTGGCTTTGTGGAAGACCCAGCGTAGTGCCAGGTCTGATGAACAAAGTAGATGAAGACACATCTGTTCTATTGCTATAAGTGTTTGATCAACATGGTGCCATAAATGTTTGATAACATGATATGATAAAAAATAGTGAACATTTAAATTTTAAAATATAATGTAGAAAAAGACAAATTGCCTTTAATCTCAAAATAGTTAAAATATTCTTTGTCCTTTCAAGCAAAGTTATCTTGTTCTTAGCAATGTCTTACTGTAATAAAATGTGAATTTTGAAAATTTAAACAAATTCACTTAACTGTCCATCACCCCTTGTATAAGAGAAAAGAAATTCTAGAGCAAAACAGGAGGATTCATATCTAATTTCCTCTTGATGATGAGGAGTAGGATTTTACGTTGAGTGAGCAGGGCTAGCATAACGCAGGAGCTGGAGGGAAGCAGTAAAAATGTAGACATACACTGGGACAGAGAGTAGGCCAGAAGTAAGGAGGAGCATCGTAGAAGCCATATTCAGACTCCACTGGTATTAAAAGCCATAGCAATTTAATGGAGCCAGTTAGAAAGGTGGTATGACTTTGTAAAGCCCTGAGATCCAGGGTAGGACCTACAAGATAAAAATTAGACCACTAAATAATTCATTGTTTGGTGATAGAGATGTGGATGCAATATTTAAGTATATATACTAGTTAATAAGAGAGTTAGGTATGCTGTCCATGTTGAATTTGCATTGAGGGATACAGAATTGAAAGTCACAATAAAATGTAGTGAGCAGATTTATTGGGAACTTGCAGGGTTTTTTTTTTTAATTTGGAGAAGTTGCTTTAGTTTTGAAGGATATAAATTAATCTAATTGGAAAATGCTTATTGAACTCCTATGTGCTGTGCATTATGGTACATTTTGGAAATACAGGAGAAAAAAGGTCAGTCCCCTCTTTTACAAAGCTTTAGATGTGATTAATGCTACAAACCATGTGTATATTTGGGACTAAGGGGAACAGGATAGAAAGTATTATAGAAGGGCCCTTTAAACCCAACTTGGTACATGTGAAGAGGCTTTAAAGGAGAAGAGATATCTAAGATGACTCCCAAGTACTGGATAGACCTTATTGGGGTGAAAGGAAAGCTGTGAGTAGTTGTCAGACAGACATTAAGGAAAATTATTTGCAAAGACTCAGAACTGGGAGAGCACTTGTAGTTAGAGGCCTGAAAGGGAATCGTTCTGATTTCAAGCATAGGTGCTTTTGAGAGGTAAGTAAAATCTAATCTATCAAAAAGTGTGTAAGCCATTCTGAGCATTTTGTACTTTTTTTTTTCCAGAGAGCAGTGGAAAGCCACCTTTAGACAGAATGACAGGATCAGATTTGCATTTTAGAAAAGTCATTCTGGCTGCACACTGAGAAAAATCCAGAGTGGAGAGCCCAGCTGGGTGTCTATTAAAGAGTACAAACACAAGATGATTGTGGGGATTTAGAAATGTGGATGGTGTCATAGAGGCTCCACAGAGTCTATTAGTGGAAGAACAGCAAAGAATATTAAATGTCTGCTGTGCGACAGATGACAAGCTACACGCTGGGGACACCACACCAAACAATACAGGAAGTATCTGCTCTTACTATAGCAGAAATACCTAGTATATAACTACAGGTTGTCTAGATGCTTATGATATAAGCAGTGGGGTCTGTGTTCTAACGGACTCTTACTCTGGGAAGTTCATGGAAGAACAAAAGGAAGAAGTAATGTTCACACTGAAACTTGAAGTTTTGGTAGCAGCATGCCGGATAAAGGAGGGAGCAGGGTGGGCACTCTGAAGCCTTCAGGACATCGTTTGCTCTCCCTTGAGAGCAAAAGGAGCAAATTTCAGGAAATCCAAGGAACTGAAGTGTGGTTGAAGTATAGAAAACAAAAGATAGGTGGAGAGGCCGGAGATTTAGCTCAGTGGTTCCAGCGCCTGCCTCGCAAACGCAAACGCAAGGCCCTGAGTTCAATCTGGCAACCACATACAATGCTGGGTGTGGTGACTCACGCCCACCAGCAATCAATACCACATACCACAGTGCTGGGCGTGGTGGCTCACGCCTGTAATCCCAGCACTCAGGAGCCAGAGACAGGAGGATTGCTGAGTTCAAGGCTTGCCTGGGCTACATAGCGAGCTCAGGGCCAGCCTGCACTACAAAGCGAGACCCTGTCTCAAAAAAAAAAAAAAAAAAGTAGAAACCAGATTGTCATTTCTTGAGCCCTTTTTTATGGATTTTTGTCTATATGGCCTTTTAGTTGTAGCTTCAGAGGCCAACAAATCTTTATTGTGAAGGGCCAAATGGTTCTTATTACTCTAATCAGCTCTGTCATTGTGAGGCAGAAACATTCGTAGATGTTCATAAATGAATGGACATGGCTGTGTTGCAGTAAAACTTAATGCACAAAAGCAGTTGCAGAGAGGAAGATACAAGAAAACATGAAGATTTGGAAAAACCACTTAGGATAGCAGTTCAGTAGCCAGAAGAGGGATAAAGATATTTTGTACTAAGGCAGTGACAAAAACCACATATATTTTATCTGGTGGTTATTAGTGTTATTTTATGAAACAGAACAGTGAAGGAGCCTCAGTTACAGAAACTTAGTAAGGTGTATGGATCTTGACACGTTGAGTGAGAGGCTGCTGTGGGTTCTCCACCTGGGTTTGTGGTAATGGCTGTATTCAAAGGCAGGGTGCTAAGGATAAAGTTCTGAAATGAAGATCTAGATGGGGGATTCATTCCTACAAATTGTAACTGCAGCTGTGGGAATGGGCATCACTAAAGAGGAAGCCCTATGATAATATTCTAAATAGTGCCTTCAGTTTGAGAACAGGTGGATGATAATGAGCTGAAGACAAAACTGATGAGACTGGTCTAAGGAGAGGAGAAAAGTTAGAATGCGATACCCTAGACTGAAGGATATTTTAAGAAAAATGAAGTAGTCCACAAATATCAAGAGCTATGGAGAAGATAAAATGGAAAAGAGTATTGGCTGGATTTTGTGAGAAAAGGGTTAAGAGCTTTGACAAGGATAGTTTTGGTGAAATAGTAAGGGTAGAATTCAAAACTTAGCTTTCAGAGTTGAGAAAGAAAAATTGTATAGTAATGTGGGAAATAGAACACAATTTTTCCTATTTTCTTTGCATAGCCAGAATTTTCCCCTGTGTTCTGAACACCTGGCCATGTGTGCATCAAACCCTATTTTCCTTTGGGTGTGGTGGCACACACCAGTAGTCCCAGTACTGGGAGGCTGTCACTCAGCTGCATCCCCAGCATCCCCCCAGTGTCCTTTATCACCTAATCTTGGGTGTAGCATATTACTTCTGTCAAACATACCAACCTTTTTTTTTAATTGAATTCTTTATTGGTACAATTTATATACATCTCAAAATCACATATAACATTGGGAAATTTGTACCAGTATATGCCACAAGTTAATTCTCATTTTTACCCATATCCCTACCCACTCCCCCCTCCTCCCCCCTTTATACATGCTCTTTTATTTTCTTTCTGTATCATATTTATTCTTTCCCCTCATCAC
>PVIC010030789.1:0-21702 GCA_004025085.1 Thryonomys swinderianus
GCATTGTGGTATGTGGCGTTGATTGTTGGTGGGCGTGTCTCCACGCCCAGCATTATATGTGGTTACCGGGGATCGAACTCAGGACCTTGCACTTGCGAGGCAGGCGCCGGAACCACTGAGCTAACCCTCCGGCCCGTGAACCCACATTTTTAAGGATGGGTGGACAGAAGGGTGGACATTAACAGAACTTGTCCTCTGAATGGAAAAAGCTATAGTAGGTAGAGCCACGGTGCCCTCAAAGATGTCCACGCCCTATTCACCAGGATACGTGAAGGTGACCTCATGTGGAGAAAGGGATTTGAAGCTGCAGGAGGAAGTTCAGTTGCTGAGCACTGGGCCCTAAAGTAAGGAGGGTGCCTTGGATGATCTAAGGGGGGCCTAATGTGACACAGCGAACCTCAAAGTAGCGGGGCAGAGAAGATGCACTGAGAGGCTCTGTTCCCCCCATTGCTGTTTGTGGAGATGGCAAAAAAGAAGGCATGAGCCAAAGGTTGTGGGCAACCTGTGGAAGGTAGAAAAGAGAAATGAATGATCCCGAAAGGCTGCAGAAGGGAACATGGCCCTGCTGACACCACTAGTTTAGCCCAGGGAGACCTATAATGGGTTTCTAAGCTGAAGATCTATAAAGATAATACATTTGTATTATTTAAAACACCAGAGTTTCTGGTAATTGTCTGCAACTGTAGTTAAAAAAAAAAAATACAAAATCTCCTGGCATAAAGTCTGCCACAAGGGACTGTGGACAGGTAAAACTTTCAGGGGAAATGGTTGAGACTACCAAACCTCAGTGATGATTTCCCCACTGAGTCGGACTCCCTTTGAGAAAGCAAAAATGACCCTGCCAGGCATCCTTAAGTGATGAGGAAGCTCTGTGTTCTCTCACGGCCTTGAAAACAATTTCTTTAAAAGACAGCCAGGCACTTTTCTTCCTGGAAACTTGAGTTCTCAGTTGGGAATGAGTACAGCTGCACTTTAGGGCTCTGAAATGATCTCTATCCTTTGTGTCCTGTATAAACGTGTCTATAGAACTCAGTTAATAATGGGTGAATTACCACTATCTCCTTGGTGATGGGAGGAAACATATGTGTCCCATAAAATCATGGATTCTTCAGTTTTCCCCATGAACACTGTATATTTTTTTTGCAGTGGTAAATTCAGATTGTTTTTTTAAAAAATACTTTGTCATAGTTTTATATTTACAGAAAATTTGCAAAGATAGTGCAGTTTCCATATATCCCATCCTGTTTCCATGCTTATTAATAACCAATCTTAATCATATTATTACTAACTAAAGTCCATAATTTATTCAGACTTCTTCACTTTTTAACCTATCTTCTTAGGCTCTGTTTAGCTGTGATAGTTTTGAGTACTGATCAAGTATTTTGCAGGATCCTCATCCACTGGAATTTGTCTGGTGTTTTTCTAGGATTAATGATTACTCTAGGAAGACCACAGAGGTATAGTGCCATGCTTGTCACATCATAGCCAATGTACACAACTTCCACATGACACATGAATGTTGATGTTGATCACCTGGCCAAGGGTGGTGTTCATCATGTTTCTCCCCTACAAAGTTACACTTTTTCCTTCCTTTCCATGCAGTACTCTAAAAGACAGGAAGTCACTGTGCATAGTCCATGTTAATGAATAAGGCATTAGCTTCCTTGTGTGATTACTGAGATCAACATGTATTATCTGGAATTGTACACAGCATAGTTGTCTCCTTCCTCCCTTCTTTATTCAGTCATTTATCTCAGTAGCGATTCATGGATCTGGATTTTATACTTTGAGTTATAACCCCATACCACTTCATTGTGCTGCTGAGATTGTTCCAACTTTGACAGTCCTTTTGAGTTGGCTCCTGTGTCCCTTTGACATCTTTCCTTTTTCTCTTCCTCTTCTTCACTTTCTAGTTTCAGGCTTATCTTTGTATCCTTGGTCCTAAATTAACCACTTTTCCAAGAAACCTATTTCCTTTTGTTAAACAATAGGACCAAGAAACCAAGACCTGGCATTCGGTTTGTTCTTGCTATTGGAGAGTCATTTGTTTTAGGCCTTTTCAGCTAACACAGCAAGGATATGTATATGTGTATCTATCTGTATGTATATATGTGTGCATTAACTGATAAAAGTACACAAATCTCTTATTTCTGTGTGTAGCTACCTGTGTCTACATTGCACTAGACTTGAGTTCTTACTGATGTCTCCAACTCTAATCTCTCACCACAGGGGTCATCCTAGCTTCCTTCTCCTGCTTGTCTGTAACCTTTAACAGTGATAAATTTGGTTCCTACCATCTATTGTCCATTTAATTGTTCGATTCCAGTGTACATCTATAGCAGTATCAGAATTACTTACCTATACCCTATAGGAAATAACTTTATGCTTAGGTGGAGTTTTTGAATTTACAGGTTGTACTCAGAATCAATTTGTCAAAATCTAAAATAGCTTGCTGTGATTTTTTTCCTTTATTGTTTTATAGGATTATTTTAGATTAGACATTACGATCACATTCAGGATTGAGAATTTGTACCTGTACATGGCACATTTTATTCTCATTTTTCCCTTTCCCCTGCCCACACTACAGTTCCTGACCCTCATCTCCGGAAGTTTTGTTTCCTTTGTTTTTACTATCAGTTTTTTTCTTACCCTTCTTTATTTTCCCCTTACACCTCTTCCTTTTTCCCTTTGAACGTTTTCTTCCTGTTTCACAATACCTATCATATTCTGGACCTCATTTAAACTGAAGTTTCTCATATAGTATTTACACATCTGTGTCCTATTTATTTCACTTATGAGTATGGCAGGAGGCAGAGGCAGGAAGATTACTGTGAGTTTGAGGCTGCTATGGGCTACATAGTGAGTTCAGGGCCAGCCTGAACTACAAAGTGAGACCCTGTCTCAAAAACCCAACAAACAAACTTATGAGTATGGCCTCAAAGTACATCCATTTAGACATAAATATCTCCAATTTGTCATTCTTTATGGCTAATACTCTATTTTATTTTTTTTAAAAACACACATCTTCTTTATCTAATCTCCAATTGATGAGCATTTGGGCTGTTTCCAAGATTTAGCTATTACAAAGTGTGCCGCTATAAACATGGGTGCACAAATGTCACTGTGACGTGATGCTTTTCATCTTTCATGTAGCTTGCTGTGATTTCGACAGATTGCATGAAATCTACATGAAGTTGAGAAGAACTGACATCTTAACAATGTTCTCTCTCCATTATCTAGATCTTCCTTGATTTCTTTTCTCGGGGTTTTGTATTCTCCCATATATCAAAACTGAATATATTTTGCAGATTCAGACTTAAATATTACATTTTTGTGCTACTTTAAGTGATATTAATTTCAAATTCCATAAGTGATATTAATTTCAAATTCCAGTCATTCATGGCTAGTATACAGAGAGCCTACTGACTTTGGTATATTAACCTTGTATAAATCCTACAGCCCTGGTATAACTGCTCATTATTTCTAGGAATTTGGGAGCACTGTGTTTTCTTTTTAAATGAAATTCAAGTCCCAAGCACTAGACCCACCCCCTTATTTTTCCGTCCACTCCTTCCTCCGTACCCCCATGCACTCCCTGCACTCAGCACCCGCTGCTGGTGGACAGATGTGCCCTGTGTTTGTGGGCACCTCTCCCACCATCTGTGAGGGGGCTCAGTGCCAGTCTCTGGGATCCCTGCTGTAGCATGGGGCCTGCTTCAGAAGAAGCACCTAGTGATGTTTATTATTAGTTAATGACAAATTATGGAGCTGCATAAATTGACCTTTTTTAAGCTTTGAGAAACATTTGTTCATTCTTCTCTTCATACTTGTTTCTACTCTGGTGTGCCTTAGATCTCTAGCCCCGGGCATTAGAGAGCTTAATTCCCCCCTCCTTTTTCCAGAAGGAATCTCTCTCACTGCAGACCTCTTCTATTAGCCCGTCGGCTTTATAATCTTGGTGTCCTTGTGTGTCAGTTATGGAGACCCAGGCTTCAACTCTCAGAAGACAGCTACTCCTCTGTCTTAAACAACAGGCAATTTCTTTCACCTCCTCTAATGAGACTGGGCAGCTCAGCAGTATAACAAGAACCCTCTTCCTTCTTTCCTCTGCCAGCCACAGCATATCAGCTTCTTTCTCTAGCTAACTTACCTCATGGCTACAAAATGGCTGCAGTAGATCTACCCATAACATCTTGGTACAGTAATGTTGAAAAGGCAAAAATGGTTTCTCTTCCTTGGGCCACTCTTTAAAACGGAGGAAAACTGTTCACAAAAACTCCTAAAATTTCTCTCTCATCACTCACAGCCTGCAATTGTATCACACAGCATTGCTTGAGCCAGTCACTGCCATAGGGATTCAGATCATGATTCATTCAGCCAATCAGAATCTCACCCGTGACTTAGGAGGGGAGGGTGTATACAGAAATAAAATAAGGGCTCTTTGAATAGCGAGAGTAAACATTGGGAAGGAAACCACCAGACTCAGCTAAGCTTTTGTTAGGAGAATTGCCTTATTCAAATTTCAGAAAGTTAAGTCTCATCAAGTCCTATAAAAACAGAAGGATTCCCATCCAGCCTTTCACACTCCTGAGCCTGCATGTGTTACTTTCTGCTGCATGGCTGGACCCAGCATCAGGAAATAAAAGCTAGTACTGGCTTCAGGAGCCGAGGCAATCTCCCGCCTGCCCGAGCCCAGCCTTCCATCAGGCATTTGAGCTGTTTATTCAGTTACGACTAATGGCGCTGCAGGACAATGAAGGCTGCACGTTTAGACCCAGTTTTAGATTGTTAGAGGAGGTTCAGAGATAAACATCGTATTCAGATTCTGTGCTGAGAAAATTCAGCCTCAGCCCTTTGTGAGCACAGGGATTGGTGAGGGCTTCTGCTGGGCCCTGCTCCGCTTTAATAGAAACGAAGCCTCCAAACCAAGCAGGCTGTTTTGGGAAAGTGGCCACTAATGGGGTCCCGTGGGGCGGGGCCAGGCCTGAAGGGGGCAGTTTGCATATTCAGTTTTACAAACAGTTGGCTCGGAGTCAGCAGTTAATGGAATGGGAATGATGTTCCTGTACCAAATCATTTCCTGAAAAAACATTTCCAATTGCAAACATATCTCGGCCTTTCTTCTTGGGTTTGTTATGTCTCTGTGAGTGAATTAAAGAGGCAAGGCAGAGGGAGGGTTTCTGACTGCAGATTTTTCATCTGAAAACATTTTCAACAATGATCTTCATGTAAAAAGAGATTCCGTTCAGATCCACCTTCAGGAATCCTGGCTGTGAATATTGCTCTTCTCGGCACACTTAAGAGAGGTTTAAATACGTTTTTTATATTTGCAAATTGGTTCTGGCTGTCCAACAGTCTTGGGACAGATGCAGCCTTTCTTCTCTTACAAAACACAAGCTGGAAATGTTGTCCAGATATGTCCACATGCACGCAGGGTTGGTCTGAAAAGTAAATGTATTTTTCCCCCTGGGGACAAGGTGATATCCTTTCCATCCTCTCAACCACTTTGGCAAATTCTGCCTCTACCCATAACCTGGCCCGATGAAGAGTGGTCTTAACATTCTGAGTATTCATTCAGCAAGTATTTCTCTAGTGTACACTACGCTTGAGGTATTATTTTAAATAATAGCAGCAGCATAAATTTACATAGCTCTGACCAGGTACCTTCCAAATGCATGGGTTAATTCATTTAATGCTCTGAGCACTCTTAGGAGGTTAGCAGTGTTACCACTACCACTGTGTAGATGAGGAGACTGAGCCACAAGAGACTGTTGAGTTTGTCCAGGGTCACGTGGCTGGTAAGTGTCAGGCCCTAGATTTGAATCTAGACCATCTGGCTCCTAACCACTGTACTGCCTGGCTTCTTTTTTGGGATGTAATGGTGAACAGAAAATAAAAAGGACCAGTCATCCCAGCACTCAGGACGTGGAGGCAGGAGGAGGATCACAAGTTCAAGGCCAGCCTGTACTACATAGCAAAACCTGTCTCAAAAGATTTTTAAAAAGGGAGGGCCAGAGATTTAGCTCAGTGGTTCCTGCGCCTGCCTGGCAAGCACAGGGTCCCCGATTGAATCCCTGGTTACCACATACAATAATACCAGGAGTGGTGGCTCACACCCACCAGCAATCCGTACCACTTACCACAGTGGCAGGTGTAGTGGCTCATGCCTGTCATCCCAGCACTCAGGAGGCAGAGGGAGGAGGATTGCTGAGTTCAAGGCTTGCCTGGGCTACATAGTAAGCTCAGGTCTGCCTGAGCTACAAAGTAAAACCCTGTCTCAAAAAAAAAAAAGTACCAGCCCTCACCTAGTTTACCTTCTGATGAGAAGAAATAAACAACAGACATAGCAATATAATTATTTCAAATTGTGATAAGACCTACCAACAAAATAACGCATGAAAGGTAGGCAGAAGTCTAAGCAGACAGAGGATCTTGCAAGTCACAGTATGGAGTCAGGGTTTATTCTGAGTATGCTGAAAAACCACAGGAGGAGGATGTGGGACTATTTACATCTCGTTTACACAGGGGCAAGTAGGAGGGGAATGCGAGAGAAAGTGGTAGCCCCAGAGAGGGTGGTCCTGGTGGACCAGGTGAAACATACCGGTGATCTAAACCAAGATGGTGATCAGGGGGGTGTAGAAGTGGAGAGGTCCTGGCTCAGAGGTAGAACCTAGAAAATCTGCCAATATATTACACGCAAGAGGTCAGGAAAAAGGAGGACTTGACACCTTGGATTTGGGGCTGGAATAGTGTAAGCAGTGGTCCCACCTAGGAGGTAAGATTGGGAAGGACAGGTTTGCTTTTGTGCTGCCGGAGGCGGGAGGGGTCTGTCTGAGACCTCAGCAGACTTCCCAGGAGGCACTGGATGAGCAGTTAAAGCCCATAAGCCTGTAGCTTAGGGTCAGGTCTGGGCTGGAGTTTTAAGACAACATCCTCAACATGTAGATCCTCAGCAGGCTCCGAGCACAAAGAGTGAACTGAGTCTCTATCTCACTGAAACAGGTAGCACAAGTGGCCAGTGGCTCCTCTCTAAGGCAGCAAAGACCTTCAGGAGAACATAGTGCAGGAGAGAAGGTGCTCGGCAGCCACAGCCTCTTCCCTTGCATTCGTAGCTAAGCACAGCTTCATTTCCACTGCCCACCGCATGCACAGTTGTGTCCTGGGCATGGTGGTGCACACCTATCATCTCAGCAACTCAGGAGGCCAAGGCAGAAGAATCAGAAGTTCGATACCAGCCTGAGCAACTTAGTGAGACCCTGTTTCCAAACGGAAAATGTTGTGTCTCTTTATGAGAAATAGCCTGGAAAAGAGCGATCTGCTAGACTTGGAGATGTCAGAAGACATTACAGTCGTATAAAGAAGCAGGTGAGGTGTGCTTAGCCGGAAAACACACGCAGTCTTTTCAGTCTTTTCCTTCCGAAATCATCGAAGCTTTGAAGTTGTTGCTTATGTATTTCTAATGTAACCCGTGGACAAGAATTCCGGAGATTCCCGACAGTCCCTGGGCGGTGATGCCCCCGCGTGCCTGTCAAGGGCTTGGTGCTCAGGGAGCAGCACCGGTTTCCCCTCTGGGTTAGGCAGGCTTGTTCCCTCTCCAACTGCAGCTATCAGTGAGTCTGCTGATATGAAAGAACCCTTTGTAAGTGGCTGCCTTATGCTTAAGAGTTCTTGCAAACCTATGCTGGCAATCAGGGAGGCCAGAGTCAATAAAAAGAAAAAAAATTAAATGGAAAGATGGGCCGTTGCTTTCATTAAGGTTGGTGGCAGCTGCTGTATTAGCTCCTTAAGAACCTCTTGGTGACCAACGCCTTCAGCAAAAATGGTCTTTCTGTGCTTAATTGGTGAAAAAGAAGGGGCTGTGGGTTGGCTCTCAGGAGGGGTAATCCGAGGTCAGCACTCAGCTGGTGCCCGCTGCACAGCGGGGTGGGTGGCGGGGACTTTTTACCAGGGCTCCTCGGGGAGGTGCTTGTGGGAGAGCAGGCTGCCCAGTCTTGAGTGGTCATTGACCCTTCTCAACGTTTCTGGAGGAAAATGGAATTGTAAGTTTCTAGGATTTGAAAAGTGGATGCTGGTCATCGAAGGGGAACGCTTCATTTCTAGTAGGAGAAACAGGCTCGGAGAGGTGAGTTCACCTGGCACGGGTCCCACAGCCACGAGCGCGCACGGCCTGCACCGGAGCCCAGGGCAGGGCCAGGACGGAGGGCTTGATGTGGTTCTTGGCCTGGAGGCCGGAGGCGAGCCAGGGAAGCCAGAACAGAAGCAAGCTGGGGTGGCAAAGCGCACATTAGCCCAGCCTGAACTTGCTGCCCTCCTTTGTCCAGTCAGCAAGCCCACCATCACCAGTGAGCCCAGTTCACGGCCATTCCTCCCAGAGTTTTCTCTGAGAGGAGGCAGATTTCTGTCCTGGCAAGATTATAAGTTTTTTTTCTCTGTACTGGGGATTATTGTCCCCACAGGCTCAGCACAGGGCCTCATCCCCGGTGCATATTCTTTGAGGCAGGTCCTCACCAGTCACTGAATTGCACAGGCTGGGCTTGAACTTAACACCCTTCTGCCACAGCCTTCCAGGATGCTGAAGTGATAGGCCTATGCCGCCAGGCCCAGCAGGACCTTCCCCTTTCTTAGGGGAGCCGGGGAAAGGACAGGTGGAAGCGGTAAGATTAAGAGAATAATTAGATCCTTTTAGCAAGGAGAAGCTAGCAATTGATTGCAGGCTGAGTAACGGCTGTAATCTAACCTTGATGGGACTTTCCCTCGTATCGATATCTGAGCCCCCCGTGGTCAGTCAGCTGAGAGTGACCAGGTCCTCCTTGTCTTTCAGTGTCAGAGCTTCAGGAGGAGGGCATGAACGCCATCAACCTGCCCCTCAGCCCCATCCCCTTCGAGCTGGACCCGGAGGACACCATGCTGGGTAACTGCCTCTTGCTCTTTGCATGAGCTTAATGTCCCCTGCACAGCCACGCACTCAATGCTTTTTCTTTTTAAAGAGGAGAATGAAGTGCGGACAATGGTAGATCCGAACTCGCGCAGCGACCCCAAACTCCAAGAACTGATGAAGGTAAGAAGCGGGCCGCGGCCTCCCGGCCTCCCCACACAGCAGTGTCTGCAGCGCAGCCATTTTGCGCCATGGCAGCAGGTCCTGGCCAGTCGTGGCCATCAGCCGTGCCAGGGGCCCCAGGCATAGTGTCGGCCTTAAGCTCTCACGAAGTACCAAGGACTCACCCTGGCCAGGACCCGAACGTTCCCAACAGCCTTTACTGCTCTCTCAAGACCTCTCAAGAGCACCCTATGAAGAAATCCAGTCTCAGGCTTCTCAGAGGAGGTGGATAAGTCCCCCTTCTGTTTCCTGCTCCCGTCTATGTGTTACCTAGAGCTCAAGGCGGCACCAGAAAGGTCGTCAGGACTGGAGGTCACGCACCCCTAATCCAAGCACATGGGTGGGCTGGCTTGTGCGTGCTGGACATCGGGCCCTTCCCTGATGTCACCAGAGCTGTACCACGGACGGCTGCCCTTGTCTGCTAGGGCTCTGAGCCTCGCCTTGCTGTGCGGGCAGAAGTGGGACAGCTGTGGCTGAGGCTCTGCGGCCCGTGGTGAATAGGGGCGCGGGACGGGGTCCAGCCCTGGGCTGCTGCCTGACCCAAGGGGAGACGCAGTCAGCGTGAGAGTTCTGACCAGTTCAGCCTCCCCATTGCTCTCCCCAGCCAGACCTGCACCGGGCTCAGTGTCACAGAGAAGAGACTGGAGATGCAATCGCTGCAGACCCGCCTGAGCCCCAGGTGCCGGTGGAGGCCCGAGCGTCACTGCAGGACTGGCCTCACTGCCTGCATTTCTCACATCTAGGCTGCTTTGATCTTTAAATACTATAGTTGGGTTCAACCCTTAGTCTCTTTTCCAGAATCTTGTCCAATGAGATGAGGGCTCCTCTTCCTCTTAGCCCCGTGGACTGCCTGACCCTGTGTCTGTCTCACACCCCACACACAGGCCTCTCCAGGACAAAATGGGAATTACTGTGTCAGACGCAGGCTGTGCCTGGTACCCGTAGGTACTCAGTAATCACTACCATCAGCTCTTAGCGACGGGGAGTTGTTCTGTGTCAGGGTTGAGCTGGAGGTCACCCAGTTGGGTACTGATGCGTAAAACTGGCTTATTTGTGCTGTAGTTTCAATCTGAGGTGCCCCCCCACCCCACTTCACAGGCTCCGAGGCAAGACCTTTGGAAGGTAACCAGATTATGAGGGTGGTGTGGCTGACATTGCAAGGAGGGGGGGTCTGGAAGAGGCGGATCACTGGGGGCGTGGCCTGAAGGGTATGTGTTCCTTCCTGGCTCCTCCCTTGGCTTTCTGCTTCCTGCCCGCCACAAGGTGAGCGGCCTTTGCTGGCCCATCCCCTCTGCCTTGCCATCCTGCCTTGGAGCTGGCCAACCATGGTCTGAAATAGCCCAAGTGAACCTCTCCTCTCTTAAGTTATAGATGTTGCTATTGTGTGTCAGCAAGAAGGAAAGTGATTAAGATGATCTGATTCTATATAAATACTATCATAGCAAACAAAAAGGAACATTTTTAAAAAGCAAAGCAGTATACACGTTTGTCTCCTTACCTGGAAAACAGAGCTGGTGATACATGCCTCCTGTGGGTGTCATGCGTGTTGATGAAATAGTGTGCCACGCAGGGCCTCCACTCAGGGCTGGGACATGCCAGCCTCAGGTAGCGACAGCTGCTGAGGGCCAGGAGGCACACCTGCTGGCTGCAGCTGGGACCTGTCTTCTGCCATGCTGCCCAGCTCTGAGCATGGGGTTCCAGCAGCCCCTCGCCCAGTCCTCATGGGATTATATATGAATTGGATCAGTTACTTGGCCATTCTTTTCTGTCACCTAACATGGGAGATAGTTCCATTCTGCCTAGAGACAGGGACCCAGATGCTCTGGAAGGCCACTGGCTGGGTCCACAGACCAAGGAGCTACATAGACGCAAGTTCATAGATGACGTAGCGCCGGGTCTGCAGATGACATAGGGTGGACACACATTTCTAGACGCTAGAGGAACATACACACACTCATCAGTGACAGTGGCACCCAAACCAGAGGCCAGAGCTGGGGTTTCCACCCATGGGGGCCACGCTCCAGTGTGCCTGCTCTGTGATACGCTTACTGTTGGGGAGAGAGAGATGAGACCAGAGATCAGCAGAGAGCCTGGTGCTGCCAGCTCTGGGAGGGCTGACACCCACAAGGACGGGGCCTCCAGGCTCGCATCATACCCTGCCTGCCTCTGGCGCCGGCTCCCTTGAGCCCCTCCACTGTCTTGAAAGAATGGTCCATTTAGATCTTAGTTGTGCAGAGTGCGAAAACTCGTCTATATGAAAATACCCAACAGTCTCCTCTTTTTCTTTCTCTGGAGGTCTTAATCGATTGGATCAATGACGTGCTGGTTGGAGAGAGAATCATTGTGAAAGATCTGGCTGAAGATTTATACGATGGACAAGTCCTGCAGAAGCTCTTTGGTAGGAGTGCCTTGAGCGCGGCGCGGGGGGCACTGGGTCCCGGCCAGGCAGGTGCTACACTTCCCCGGAGGGAGCTTGAGGGTGACAGTCAGAGAGCAGTGAGGACTTTGGCATCTGTTTTACATGGAGGAGTGACAGCGGGTCTGATGACCCCATGGGCCTGTGAGTCCAGGGTCATCCTCGGGATAAATGAAAAGACCCCACTGTATAGCTGGAAAACAGGCCTCCCCCAGTCTGGACACTTGTCAGTTGTGGCCTGTCTAGGAGTCTGTACATGTGGGGTATGGGTGCGTGGCCCTCTCCTCTATGCACTCTGAGGGTATCCGATCTGTAGACACACATATAAGTGTCCTGTGATCCTATGTGTCTATGTCTGTGGACATAGTATGCACGTGTGTGTCCCTCTGTGTGCACAGGTTCCTGTGATCTGTATGTATATCCCTCTGATCTACAGGTGTATGCTCTGTGCACACATCTCTTCCTCCGTGGTATATGGGCTTGTGCGTGTCCCTCTCCAGGCCAGGTGGAAGTATGTGTATGTACCTCTGTGTCACTTGTGTGCAGGCAAATGTGGCCCTGCTGTTGCTTCACAGCGTTCCTGTGAGAATGTTACAGACAAATCCACCTTGAATGAAGGGGGCACCTCGCTATTCATGCTTTGATCTCTGCCCCAGACTTTCCCTCTCTGGTCCTAGATTTGGTCTGAGCTGCCTGCTAGCTTCTTCCCCCTGGATGTCCCAGACTGAGTCCTCCGGTCCCTTCTCCAGTAGTCTGTTTTCTTGGATCACGGGTCCCAAGGCCTGTTTCTTCTTGCTCAAAAATGTCTCCTCAGTCCATCTTGTTGGCATTCTTTCATGCGTGGTTTGTTTTTTCCTCAGCCATTGAAAAGCTCCCCCTCCTGGCCTCCCATCTCACCTCCGCTGCTGAGCAGGCTTCCAGATCCCAAGTGCAGCCTGACCAGCCCTCCCCAAGTACTGCCCGCGGCTCTCCTCGCAGACCCTTAGTGTGACGCTCAGAGCGTCTCGCCATTCCCACACCAGCTGTCTCTACCCTCAGACTTGAATCCCAACCTCCAGGTATTTTACCACGTACATGCAGATACTCCCAAACTGGAAAAATATCAGGGTTTTTGGTTCCACACATTTTGGATAAGGAATACTTGACCTGCACAAATGCAAGTCTGTATACACACATATGTACACGTAGTCATGTACATTCCTTACTGTAAGACTTTCCATGTTGTTTGAGCTATTTATATAAATCCATGTGGGCTCCTCAAGGTCAAGAACCCCACCTTATTTATTTATCCAGGCTTCTCTAGCACTAAATCAATATATATTGAATGAGTGAATGAAGAGCTAACATAAAATCTAGTAATTTCTAGGAAGCCAAACTGATGTGATACTCAAACATCAATATTAATGAGTGTTAATATTTAAACGTTGTAAACTCCAACTGAATTCAGAGCGGAAATGAGAAAGCATTGGCACACAGAGGTGTGAGAAGCCATGAGCCTCACTGAGCGCCTCTCCCAGCGACACAAACGTCAACCCCTTCTGCAAACTGCCACTCAGGATCTGAAACGGTTGTGACATTGTTCCATGGTAGGGTTTCCAAGCGAGAGTGGTGTGAGGCGCCAGAGTAATGGAGCATGGCGGTCACGGGGACTGGTGACACAAAAACCCAGCTGTGTGGAGCCCAGTCAGGTACCACCCATGATCAGGTTAAAGTTATTTCAGAGTTCGGCCTTCATGTCAAAACTGATTCACTACGGAGGCCCTGCTTCTTCTGTGAACTTAAACTTGGACTATCACGGTGTAAGGATAGAGATACACATTCAGAGCCTCTGGGTGGGTTACCCAGGCAGAGGAAAACAGTTTGCAGTCGAAAGTGCATAGTAGAAGCTCTTGGGAGGGATCAGCCTGGGACAGTTTTGAGCGGCCTCTGTGGTCTTGAGTCCCCTCCAGCTATTTTACCATCTTCCTCCCCCGTAGCCGAGCTTCTCAAAAGAGCGTTTAGCATGTTCTATGTCTGCCCCATCTTTCCTCTGACTTACTGCCAAGAGCATCAATGCCAATTCAGAATTCCTCTTCGGATGGCACCTTCCCCAGCGAGGTGGTTTCTGGCCTCATCCTGGCCGGTTCTCGTCCACTTCTGGCAGCTGTTTTTCCATCATCTATTTCAGCTCCTTGTTTTTCTTTCAGACCTGATTTCGGTGATGTCATCTGTCAGTGGTGAGAACATCACTTTGAGCCGTCACCTCTATGATAGTCTCTCAGGCGTCTACCTCTGGGACAGGATTCGGCCTTCTAGACGTCCCCACCTGGACTCTCTACCGTCCTGTGGCCAGCCTGCCCCCAGCCGAGTTTCAGACTTCCCATCGCATCCCTTCTGTTTCCCGTTTCATTGGCCAGTGTTAGCACCACAGCGCCGCTTGCTCGGTGGGACCCCTAGGGGTCCCCCCCGGAGTTGCTCCCTCTCTGCCGTTCCTCCCATTGTTCTGACAACTGTGCTCCTATATAAAGTGCACCAAACCCATAAAAAGATGCTGGCACCGTAAGCGCTAGATAGGGCTTGTCGTTACCATCGTTCTCCCGCCTGCTCTGACCCTCAGAGTTCAGAATGTCTCGTTTTTCTTACCGTCTTTGGCTCCAGAATTTTCTCTATTCTATCATGCTCCCTCCCTTGGTAATACTGAGGATCTCCCAGACTGTGGTACCAGTAACAAGACTAAGGAACTGACCTCAGACAATGCTTAACGGCATGGCAGACTTCTTTCAGATTTCTCCAGCCCTTAGCGTGACATCTTTTTTTATGGCTCTAGGATCTAAACTAGGATCTCACATCGTATTCATCATCAAAGCTCCTTTCAGGTCACAGCCGTTCCTTAACGTCCCCGTGTCTCTCAGGAGTGTGGGCCCTCTGAGGAGTGCTGAGCAGTGATCTTGTGGGCTGGCCATCGATCTGGACTTCTCTGATGTCCCATGACTAGATTAAGGTTACGCATTTCAGGCAAGAATCCCACAGAAGGGAAATTTCCTTGTCTGTGCATCATATCCGGAAGTACAGCTTGAGGGGTCTCCGTACAGGAATTACCCTCCAAACTGTACCCCTGTGGTGGCAGAGGAGGGCAGAGCCTGGGGGTGGAGGTGGGAACAGGCGCTGTGCCAGGGGGCCCAGAGAGCACTGGGAAAGACGGGAACACACTCAGAGCCGCTCCTGACACTGCTCAGGGTTGTTGCCAGGGAGACAGCAGGCGTCAGCCTCCCTCTTCATGATGCTCATCCGGTCACATCAGGGGAACAATGCCAGCCCTCTCTGTACCTCAGAGCAAGAGCCCCCCCAAGCCCACAGTGAGGAGAAACACTCCTACCCCATAGCAAAGATTCACCTCCATTCTTGTCCCTGGATTACTCACTCCTGAGGAAACTGACAGACGCAACATCGGTTCCTCCAGAAGCTAGTTACCCCCATGGTGCCTACAAGAAAGTCACAGATCTTCCAAAACTGGACACGCTTGCCCAGTGAGACAGCCCTGTCCCTGGTGACCTGGGCAGCAAATGTGATGGAGCAGACAGCAATTTCAGGGGAATGTCTACACAGCGTCATCGATCAGCTCATTTGATCACGAGCTACTGCCTCCTCCTTATCAAGGTGCCCTAATTTTGGAGCTGTGAGTTTCTTTGACTGGGACTTACCATCGAGCAGCTGCATGTACGAGGGACAGACAAGGCCGGTTTGGAGGGGTGAGAGTGCTGGGGTCACACTGTCCTTCCTGCTGAGTTGCACAGTAACGTGTGACTGAAGCAGGGCATCCCGGGCATGAGGCCCAGAAGGACCCCTTAGTCATAAGAAGTGTGTGGAAGGGTTTCTGTTTTGTAGGTGTGTGCGTGCGTATGTGTGTATGTGGTTCTCCTCTTCCCTGCTGTACCCTCTGGAGTGAATTTTACAGTGCTCGTAACCTTACCAAGTAAGATTCACTGAGCAAAACCCA
This sequence comes from Thryonomys swinderianus, assembly GCA_004025085.1. Lineage (NCBI taxonomy): Eukaryota > Metazoa > Chordata > Mammalia > Rodentia > Thryonomyidae > Thryonomys > Thryonomys swinderianus. Next base: position 15,490 of record PVIC010030789.1, read on the forward strand.
TCTGGTCCGCCATATGCTAAGTGCTGAGTTTAGGGATATTAAAGTAAACATGACTTCGCACTGTCTGCAGCTTCCTCACAGCACAGCAGTACAAAGGGCTATGGGATCCCGAGTAGGTGTTTAGGAAAAGCTTCACGGGAGCCCTGTAGGAGGAGCAGCGTTTCACTCAGATGAGGAGAAGGAAGTGCATTCCAGCCACCGCTACAAAAGACTTGCACGTGAGCCCCTGTTGACTTTGCTGGGAGGAGAAGGAGAGTGGATGGGGGAAATCTGTCAGCTGAGAAGCTGAGATCCTGTCCCAGGATCTTGGTTTCCGACATCTCAAGGACCAGGAACCAGGGCCTCTTTGAAAAGGAGCCACCTTGCAGTGCCAGAAAGAAGAAGAAGAGAAGAGGGAGGAGAAGAGGAAGACACTGAGGAGGCTAAAACCAAACAGCACATATAGAGATGGGTCTACATGGTAAAAAAAAAAAAACAAAAAACCCTAGGACCAGCCTGCAGCACTACCAATGGCCAGGACGGGTGTCAGCAGGGAAGAGCAGTAACATCAGGCTGTAACCCAAAGTTTAAAATAAACACCTCTGCCACGCATGATGAACTGGAGTCATTCGCAGAAAAACGGATGCATTTTGAGACCATGATATAAAGTTAAATACATGAGACAGACAAGCCTAATAATGCATGGTTCCTTTTATATGAGAAACCCAAAATATAAATAAAGAATAAAAGAAAAAATAATAGGAAGTAGGGAGGTAGATCTTTCTCAAATGGGAAGGGGATGAGAAAAGAATTAAGATGCGTTGTGTACACGTACTGACTCCCCACAGAAAATGTAAACATTAGGTACAGCAAACATGGGCTAATAAAAACTATAAAAAATAAATACCCTACGTCCCTTCTGATATGAGTAACTGAGTGAATAGATGGAAGCATAAAGATGACTTCCTCCTGAAAGCATTCCAGTGTCTGTAGGTGCAGCCCCTGCCGAGGAGGTGCAGGCTAACCCTGCCACTGAAGAAGCGAGTTTAACGGCTGAGCTCCGGGGCTTAGGCGGGGAGGGCGGTGACAGAAGGACGCTCCACCTCTCTGGCCCTCTGCCCTAAAGCCGCAAGCCCGTCTCTGCATGAGAAAAACACATGAGAGCCGCACTCCTCCAAATAGGCAAGGTCACGGAAACTAAGGAGAGACTGAAAAGCTGTCAGATCAGAGGAGCCCAAGGAGACATGGAGAGTACACGTGGCATCCTGGACATTTTTTTTTCTTTTGAGACAGGGTCTCGCTTTGTAGTTCAGGCTGCCCTGAGCTCACTATGTAGCCCAGGCAAGCCTCGAACTTGGCAATCCTCCTGTCTCTGCCTCCCGAGTGCTGGGATGACAGGTGTGAGCCACCAGGCCTGGCATTGTGGTATGTGGTACTGATCGCTGGTGGGCGTGAGTCGCCACACCCAGTATTGTTGTGTGTAGTTACCAGTGATCGAACCAGGGACCATGCGCTTGCTAGGCAGGCGCTGGAACCACTGAGCTCTGGCCTCCTGGACATTTTCCTGCAACAGAAGAAGGACACTGAGGAAAAAACAATGAGATCTGAATAAAGCAAGGAGGATGTTGACGCCATGAGCTGTAGCAGGTGTGCTGGGGTGAAGGGTGCTGCTAACCAAGCTCTGGGCTCAGCTAGGCCAGAACCATCTGCACTGTCTTTGCAGCGTTTCTGTAAATCTGAGAGCTGTTCCCAAAGGATAGTTCACGTCAAATCCAAGGGATGCGGCCCACTGTATAGAGGACCTGGAGCTGTGAGTTCAGAACTGCCTATGGCTCATGAGTAAAAGGACATGGCTGGAAAGATAAGCTGGGATAGAGGGACTGTGTAGAGGCCCCAGCTAGATGCCAGCAGCAGCACGCTTCCCTGTAAGGAAAAGCGTGTGGAGCTACAGGAGTAGCAGTGTGAATAAGCCCATCTTTAAGAACTCCTAGGACGCAGGTGTGAGCCTGAGAGAGAGCCTGCTGTATCTGTGGGCGTGGCCTAGAGGGGTGACTCTGGGAACCATGGGAAAAGCCACATCTTGATGTTTGGCCACATTACCTTTGAGAGTTGCTTCCCTTGCTTAGAAATACTGGGCTGAAGTAGCAGCTGTGCTGAAATTGAGGCGGAATACAGACAAAGGCGACCTGAGCTCGTCCCGGTGTCATCACTAGCACCTTTCTCTGCAGCTCCTGTCACTCATGTGAAAAGCCAGAAAGATGCCCTACCAACCGTAGAGCTGACCTGCTCAGTTTGACAACCGTGCGCTGCATTAAGCTGTTAAAAGCTGTGTAAAGTTTTAAAACTCTAGCCAGGCACGCTGGCGCATGCCTGTGATCCCTTCCCTAGGGAGGCTGAGGGTAGGAGGATCACTGTGAGTTCAAAGACCATCTGAGCTACATACTGAGAAAAATAAAAGGTATGTCATCCATAAAAATCTATTTCCTCCACAACTCTGGCTCCATTTCAGGTTCCCATTGATACATGAGGCTAGAGGCTGCCATATTGGATAGTGAAGGCAAGAATATGTCCATCATAGCTGAGAGCTCTGTCGGGCAAGACCACACCAAAGTTCCTGCTCTAACAATTACTGATTCTACGACTGTCGATGATGACACATACTACTGTTCTTAAACCAGGAGAGGTGTATTCTTATCTTTGAAAAACTCAAGACCCAGATGAAAGCGTCTTATTCTTCCACTATCAATAAATAATAGAAAAGCTCTGTAAAATGTCTTAAGTTAAAAAAGCATGGTGAGAAGTGTGTGTCTACTGCGTGCGTGCACGTCACATCTGATGCTTCTGTATTGACGGTGTATTGTCTAGTAATCGTCTGCATGGAAAGGGACTGGAAAAGTCGGGACTTCAAAAGAGAAAAAGAGACATTTACAACAGCATGATTTTTTTTTTTTTTGAGACAGGGTCTCACTTTGTAGTTCAGGCTAGCTCTGAGCTCACTATGTAGCCCAGGCAAGCCTCGAACTGAGCAATCCTCCTGTCTCTGCCTCCCGAGTGCTGGGATTACAGGTATGAGCCACCACGCCTGGCTACAACAGCATGATTTTCTTCCATGTTAGATATTATCAAACATAAGCAGTTGAGTACATACAACTTTCGTAGCAAAAACAATCTATCAGTAGATAGCAAGTAAGATTTGATACATTTCTAAGAAAGGGAAACTTCCTACAGATGATAAAGATAATTTAAATCTAGTAGTGAACATATAATTGAATAGCGAAGACATGATATTAGGGACAAATCAGAAATAATGGCCATTACCACTATTGGGTTTTCAAGGTTCTGGTTAATGTAATGGGCTATGAAAATAGATTTATATCCTCATAACTGGGGATGCCTAGTTTCTCAAATCTTCTTGGTATAGCACATTTTAAAACTCTGGATAAGCTTTTAAAAGCATGATTTTGTATGATATGGATAAACTCCTGTGAAAGAGAAGTAAATTCTTCTGATTCCAAAAACAACAAGGGTGTGTGAATGCATTGGGATAAGAACTAATTCCTAATGGTTTCAGTCTGAGGTATAATGGAACGCACCTACAGGGTCAGGAACAAAGCCCGGGTAGAGTCTGAGCAGGAAAATGACTGTATCAGACACTAGGGAATAAAGCTAGAGTCTTTGAAGGGTAAATATTTCGGTAGGTAAACCAGAGAAACTTGTTACACAGAGTGAGGCAGTAAGCATAAATGTCTGTCTCAGCCTTGAAAGTAAATGAAACAAAAAAATAATTCTGCCATGATCACTCATTATCATAAGTCTGTACTCACACAGATTTAGTGTTAGAGTTCAGACTACTGTAGTAGTGAAAAGCCCTAAAGTAAAAATTTGGTTAAAATTTGTCCTGGGGGCCCAGAGATTTAGCTCAGTGGTTCTGGCACCTGCCTCACAAGTACAAGTTCCTCAGTTCGATTCTCCAGTAACCACATTCAACAATACCGGGTGAGCGATTCACACCCACCAGCAGTCACTACCGCATACCATAGTGCCGGGCATGGTGGCTCATGCCTGTCATCCCAGCACTCAGGAGGCAGAGGCAGGAGGATTGCTGATTGTGAGGTTTTCCTGGGCTACATAGTGAGCTCAGGGCCAGCCTGAACTACAAAGTGAGACCCTGTCTCAAAAAAAAAAAAAAAAGAAAAAATTTGTCCTGGGTTACTAGTGCCCCAAGTCAGAAAGAAACTTATTTCCTTCCTTTAAAGAAGAATGAACGCTAAACCCAGGCCACAAAGAGCTCCCAGAGATAAAATTCCAAGGAAAATGAGGTCAAAATCCAAAATCACCAAGTCATGAGCAACAGGATACCAGGAGCATTGTCAATAGGAACAATGAACTATATAGATTTAGCCCATAAATATTGTAAATATGATGAACTTCTCAGTTATGGGATATAACATAGACATGTTTAATTTGTCAAAGTAAATGTTTTAAGAAACTGAAAAGATGATAAAAGAAACTTTAGACAGGTAGATGTGAAAAAGAATGAAACAAATTCTGGAAGTGGGAAAATGTATAATAATGAAATTAAAGACAGAATAAAGTGGAAGGAAATACACTGTAAGAAATCATCTAGACTGTATTATAGAAAGATGGAGGTAAAAAATGAGAAAGAGAATTTAAGAACGTAGAATTTTATTCTAAAACAATCCAACATATGGCTAGTTGGAGTTTTAGAAGGAGAAAAGAATGGCGAATCCTAAATATTTAAAGACACATGAGATAATTTTGTAATATTGATGAAATATGTCAATTTCAAATTCAGGATACTCAGAAAACTCCACATAGGATAGTGAGAACCCTGTCACACTTCCTACACATTCACATGAACCCTATGAGCGCTGAAATAAGAGTTCAAGTAGCAAAGATATTTTTCACGTTCAGAAACAAAGACAAAAGACATTGAAATGATATCTTTAAAATGCCTAAAAATGGGCTGGAGATTTAGCTCAGTGGTTCCGGCGCCGGCCTCGCAAGCGCAAGGTCCTGAGTTGATCCCCATGACCACATAGACTATATGCTGGGCGTGGAGACTCACGCCCACCAGCAATCAGTAGACATACCACAGTGCCAGGCGTGGTGGCTCACGCCTGTAGTCCCAGCACTCGGGAGGCAGAGGCAGGAGGATTGCTGAGTTCGAGGCTTGCCTGGGCTACATAGTGAGCTCAGGGCCAGCCTGAGCTACAAAGTGAGACCCTATCTCAAAAAAAAAAAAAAAAAAGCCTAAAAATGACCAACTTAAAGTTTATACCCAGCAAAAAAACTGCACATTGAAAAGGAGAAAATAAAGTCATTATCATCACACAGAAACAGAGTTTACAACCAACAGAACTTCATGAAAGGAATTTCTAGAGTGTAGAGAAGAAAGAAGAAAAGTGAAAACAAAAGAAACATGTAGAATGCGATTAAAGATAGGAAAGATAATCTAGTGGTTAGAGAAAAGCCATAAAATAATCACAGTGCTTAGTATGTTAATTTTTAAAATGGAGATAGCCAGACAGGATGGCCTATGTGCCTATCATCCCAGCACTCTGGGGGCTGAGGCAGGAGGATCCCTGCAAGTGATCTTACTATGCAAGTGGGCTGCATAGTAAGCTCAAGGCTAGCCTGAAGTACATATAGACCCTGTCTCAAAAAACAAAAAGGAAAATAAAATCAACTGCACACAACTATAGCACAAAAGTGAGGAAGCACATGATTATAATCAAAGTGAGCTGAAGTCATCATCATATTTAGTTTGTAAATAAAAATACTAAGACTTTCAGTTAAATAGGCACAATAAGTTTTCTGTGACAGCCACAAAAATGAGACACAGAATGTGTAAACTATTAATAGGGAGAAAGAGTAAAATCCTTAATCCTTGATAAGGCAAGAAAAAAAACAAAACAAAGTCAAAGATGGAAAAGCAGAATACATTTTTAAAAATTCAGAGTAAACCTTAGAGGAATCCAATTATATTGCAAAATTGAATCTATATAAATTGACTTTATCCTTGTAAAAGACAGAAATGAGTGGACTAAATAGCAAAACAAAATCTTCCTAAACTACTAACACACAGCTTTCCTAAACTCTATTAACACACAGAGAAGTTGAAAGAAAAAGAATAGAAATAATGACTACTAATAAAAAGAAAGGTTGAGTAACTATTCTATATCATACAAAATTACTTTTAAGGCAAAAAAA
>PVIC010030790.1:0-21964 GCA_004025085.1 Thryonomys swinderianus
GGAAACTATCCCTCTACCCAGACACTATTAAAAATAAACCCAGCCCGGCGTGGTGGCTCACGCCTGTAATCCCAGCACTCAGGAGGCAGAGGCAGGAGGATTGCTGAGTTCGAGGCTTGTCTGGACTACATAGTGAGCTCAGAGCCAGCCTGAACTACAAAGCGAGACCCTGTCTCAAAAAGGGGAAAAAAAAAAAAAACCCAAAACAGAATGAAATAGAAGTAAAAAAAAAAAAGCAGCCAGTGTCAGGCAAATGAGAAGGCAAGTCACCAACAGGAGAAAATATTTGTAAAGCAGTTCTAATAAGGCAAGGTTATATGATACACATGAAGAACTCTTAAAACTCAACAACATACAAGGGGTTAACAAGTGGCAAAAGATCTGAGTAGATCCCTCATCAAAGATAAGAAGATGGCAAGTAGGCACATGAAAAGATTCTCATTGCCATACATCATTAGAGAATCATAAATTAAAAACACTTCATACGTACCCTAAAACACCTCTTGTAATGGCCCTAATCCAGGATCCTCCAGGACCCTGATGGTACTGAATACTGGTGAAGAGTGATGCAGTGCTTGTTCTTTGTTGATGTAATTGCAAAGTGGTGCAGCCACTTTGGGGGGTGTTTCTCTGTTTTGGATCCAGCTCAGGACCTTGAGCTTTCAAGGCCAGTGTGGTGCCAGGTGCAAGGCAGGCGCCGGAACCACTGAGTCACATTCCTGGCTGGTGCAGCCACTTTGGAGAATAATTTTGTGGTTTCTTACAATACTAAACATACTCTTAGTATATGATGGAGCAATTGTACTTCTTGGTATTTACTCAAGTAAGTTGAAAATATTGTAAGCTAAAAACCTGCATATAAATGTTGCTATTAGCTTTATTCATAATTGCCAAAACTTGGAAGCAACCACCATGTGCTTCATGTGAATAGAGAAACTGGGGTAAATCTAGACAAGGGAGCATTATGCAGCACCAAGAGGAAATGGACTATCACACCAGGAAAAGACAGGGAGGAAACTTAAATGCATATTATTAAGTGAAAGAAAACAATGTGAAACAATTACAAACTGCATAATTACAGCTATGTAACATTTGGAAAGAGGAAAACAGTAGGCACAGTAGAAAGATCAGTGGCTTCCGCCTAGGGGAGAGACTTTTAGGGCAGCAAATGACTCTGTAACTGTGGGCACATGTCACTGTACATTTGTCAAAGCCCAGAGACTGTAATACCAGGAGTGAGCTCTAATTCAGGTGTGGATTCTGGGTGATAATGATGTGTCAATTTGGATTTATTGATTGGAAAAAATGTACCACTTTGGTGAAGGATGTTGATAGTGAGTGAGACTGCTTGGGTAGGCAGGGGATACATGGGAATTTTCTGTGCATTCTCTCAGCTTCTCTGAGAATTTTAAATTGCCTATTAAAAAACCGAACCAAACTGAACTGAAAGCAACTGAACTGAACCAAAGCGAGCGAAACCAAACCAAACCCCAAACAAATGAAAACAAGTACTGATTTATCAAAGATGCATGTCACCTCTGGGAATGGAGCGGCTGGGGTGGGAAAGAGATTCTCTGTTGCTCCCAAGTGGGTTAGGCCTGGGGAGAGTCATTGAAAGTCAACAAACGGGTTTATCTTTTGCAGCGGGAGGAAGGAAGACAGGCAGGAAATGGGGAACCAGATGAGGACCCACAGGGGTTGCGAAGAATAGCAAGAACCCCACAAGTAACACCTTCCATCGGTCTAATGCTTCTTCAGGCCAGCTAAGCACCCTGTATGCAGGATTCACTTGCTCAATGCTCACAACAAACTGAGGGGACAGGCAGGGCTAATACTAAAAATACCCAGATGTTAGTACGGCGTGGAGACAGCTGGACAAGTCCTGAGGGTCTTTTATGCCGGGCACTGACCCTTCAGCCGCTGGATTAGGTGGCTGTCAGCACTGATGGGGAAGGAAGGGCCAAGGTACGGGTGGTGGAGCTCAGGGAAGGGGCGGGGCTTGGCCAGACATTCGCACACCTGAACTGCACCAGAATTACCTGGCTAACTCGGTCGAGCAGATTTTCTGGCTCCATCCCCAGCACTGCTGATTCAGTAGTCTAGAGAGGAGCCCGAGAACGTGCACTTCTAACAATTCCCGGTGATGCTGATACTGCTGGCCCGGTGAACCACTGCTCTCCGCTAAATGTTTCAGTATTTTAATCACTGGCACAGCTCTGGGGGCGGGGGTGGGAACTGCCTTCACTGCTATTTCACAGATAGTCAAATAGAGGCTGAGAGAGATAAATTGACTTGCTGGGGATTACACCCCCCAGGGGCCCTAGTCTCTCTCCCCGAGTCTCCAGTCCGCGCCTGGGCAATGGCTGACTGCCTCCCCAGGACTTTGTCGGACTGTGGCTGAAGCCCCGTGCCCGCTGTGGGCTCATCCTCCTCCCGCGGGCCTGGGGAAGGCTCCCGGGGTTCCCGCGTGGCTTGGTGCGGGCTCCTCACTCCCTCCCCTACACGCAGCGGCTGGGAAGTCGACGAATTACCCTAAACTGCGAGGCCTCCTGGGAGTCCGTTCCGGACCTGCTGGGAGGGCTTGGGGAGGCCAGCGCGACAGGCGCACGGTCTGCAAACCAACCCTCTTGCCCCCCGTTCAGCATAGCAGCTGCTCTGAGGCGCATGGGCCCTTCGTGCCCTGCCAGGGGAGCCTATTAAGAGCCACAACACTGTGAAAAGCACAGTGAAGCACAGAATCGCCTCATTAAATCTGGTGGGGGGCCTGCTTAAGAGTGGGGCCTGCTGCAGGAAACACGGCTCAGCTCAGCTCAGCCCTGCTCAGTCCCCTCCGTCTCCACTGTCCCCTCCCTGCGAAGGGACTGTGGGCCTGAGAGCCTCTGTTCTTCTGGCTGGAGCTGGGGCTGGAAGTGAACTGTCAAGGCTCAGGCAAAGAGCAGACCCAAGGCAAATGCTCTGTTTGTTGCCCAGCGGGGAGTGGGTACCACTGGGTCCAGCGATGGTGCTGTGAGGATGCTGAGGACAAGGCTATCGGGCGAGGCGGGCCTGGCTGCGTTCCCCACTGCACTTCCACACTATGGGCAAAGAACTCTCGGAGCCATGGGCCTTGTGTATCTTCTTGGCTCCAAGGATTCACCCAGGTCCTCAGGAACCTGCCATTTCACGCCTGACAGCTTCAAGCCTGTTCCTAGGGTCTGTGTAGCTTTGCTCTGGCACATGTTGTAAGGTGACCGTGTCACTGGGGGTATATCTAGAGGTTGGGCGATGTGGGCTGGATGTGCGTGTGTGTATGTGCATGTTTTCCCTCAAGGGTGAAAGGCGCCAGTGTGGCCAGAGGTGGGGCCAAGCTCTGTGCTACCATAGAAGTCCTCTTTCCCCATAGCACCATGGGCCAGTGCCAAACTCCGGGGAGCCTGACGTTTCTGAGTTGAAACTTTCCAGGCTTATGAAACTATATTCATCAAGGTAGGAGGATAGACTATATTTCATTTAACAGTTTGTTAGCTTGATTTATAATCTTTAACTATCCTGTGTGTGCCCCTGGCAGGTAGAGGCAGGCCCTGTGCAGGTGGTAGGGAGGAGCTGTAATAGCCATCCATCCATCCACCCATCCATCCATCCATCCATCCACCCATCCACCCATCCACCCACCCATCTACCCATTCATCATCTAGGTTTGTTGGCTTCTTCTGAAATTTAAAAAAATAATTACTGAGGTCCTACAATATTCTGGGCTGTGTGCTATATTTGATCCATATGAAAATATATATATATATTTTTTGAAACAGGGTCTCACTTTGTAGTTCAGGCTGGCTCTGAGCTCACTATGTAGCCTAGGCGAGCTTCGAACTCAGCAATCCTCCTGTCTCTGCCTCCCGAGTGCTGGGATCACAGGCGTGAGCCACCACACCCGGCTAACCTTAGATATTTTTTAAAAATCAGGAGAGAAGTGCTGCTGGGAATGTTTGCTTATCCCTCCCCAGCAGCGTTCCCAGGGGTCCTGGCTCTGGGCCCTGGCTCTGAGGGGGCTGATGGGTGCTGAGCGTGGCACTTGCTGTGCTGCTTGCAGACTCAGCCCATCTGCTCCCCAGCACGCCTTGCACCAGCAGTCAGACGACACAGGCTGGCTTTGACACAGTGACAGAAGCTGTGAAAACAGCTGTATGACGTTCCCTGCTGCTTTAAAAAACAAAACAACCAGCAAAAGACGTTGAATGAAATGAAGACAATGTCTCATGCGGATAAAGATATTTTTACTTATAGAATATTTACTTTCTCTTTCATTTCTTTAGTCCTTGTTTACCTACTTGATTTTTTTTCTTTTTTTCTGCCCTTGCTCCTTCCTTCTTTCTTCCTTCCCCTTCTCTTCTTTCATTTAAAAAAATCTTCCCCCTTTAGTTCCCTGTTTATACATTCAAATTATCCAGTTCCAGTGATGCGGTTGGTTAGCGTGTGGTACTTATATACTTCCAAAATTTTCTTTTCTTGAAGGATGTGATTTCTTTCTCTTTCCTGTTTGCACATCTTCCACGAGTCTGTATACTCATTCATCTCTAACTTTGGGCACATACTCTCCCAAATGTGCAGTTTTATGAATTCCAGTATTTGTTTTTTTGATATCCCAAGGTATCTTCAATTAAGCCGAGATGGGGACAGAAAATTCTAAAACAAAACGAAACGATCCATCCTCACTGAACTACCATTTAATTTAGATAAGCAGAAGTATGCGCGAGAGGACAGAGATCCCTAGTAACTGCCGGTCCCCTCAGACCAGCTCCATCGCCTCAAGGAACTGGGAGAGTTGTTCTTGGTTTTGGACTTCGAGCTTGAGGCCCGTCTCGGCACAGCGGCTGCACTGCTTTGGAAACACTCGCCTGTTCTGCCGATCGTTCTCACAAGCCCTTTCCTTCATGAGAGGCGATAAGACCAGAACACGACACACTCTCAGTTTAATCACCAAATGCAGCTTGATTAAGCTGAACACACAAGACTGATTCATACTCTGTTGCATTCTTGGTTCTTGGAATGGCTGGGCCTTCCTTCCCAGTCCCAGATTCCCACTGTTCAGAAGGTTATCTGCCCCTTGGAGTCCACTTAGCTTCTCTGGAGCATTTCGTCTCCTTGCTTGATGGCCTATATTAAATCCCACTGGTGCTGTGACCCTAACTTCCATTTCCCTTTTCAATCTCTTTTTCCCTACAGCTCTCCAGACGAAGCTATTTCCCTCAACTGCTACTTTTCAGTTTGTCTGTTATGGCTCATTTTCCATAGTTCCTCATCCTTTGTTCTGCCTTTGTTCTGTACTCTCCTAAGCTAAGATTGTTTTCTTTCTCCTTCTCCTTCTTACTGCCTATTGTCTTATGACCCAATGTAGTGCACCTGGCTGGAGATTGCTGGTGCCATCTCGCTATCCCCACATGTGTAAGATGACTTTAGGTATGCAGCTGCAGACACTGTGATTGCTACTAAAATGGAAAATGCAGTTAGCTCTGTGGGTAGATGAGGCTTTCTACTCCACCCTCCCTGAATTGAATCTACAAACATACCCACAGCAGGATAGAAAAGCTTTGAGCCTCTGCCTGATCCCTCTAGGGAAGAGAAAAGATGAGGGCTGAGGAAGGAATAGTCTCCGAGAAACCCCAGAAGAGCTGAGTTACGCATTTACAGACGTCCTTCTGATCTCACCAAACAGATACACCATTCCTTCTTTGGTGAGCACTAGATGCTGGAGAGAATTGTACTGTTCTTCCCTGGGGATGAAATAAAATCTGCCTTGCCCCATGGAAGTGCAGTGGGGGGGGAGCTATCACAATTCCTGAGACTGATGATCGCTAGTGTCCTTTTCTAAAGTTTTTTTTTTTTTTTTTTTTTGAGACAGGGGTCTCACTTCGTAGTTCAGGCTGGCCCTGAGCTCACTGTGTAGCCCAGGCAAGCCTGGAACTCAGCAATCCTCCTGCCTCTGCCTCCTGAGGGCTGGGATGACAGGTGTGAGCCACCACGCCCGACACTGTGGTATGTGGTATTGATGGCTGGTGGGCATGAGTCTCCATGCCCAGCATTGTATGTGGTTACCGGGATCGAACTCAGGACTTTGCGCTTGTGAGGCAGGCACTGGAACCACTGAGCTAACCCTCTGGCCCTTTTTCTAATCCAGGAAAGAGTAGAAACTAGGATCCTTCTAGCCATCTCCCTTCCCTTCCTCTTAATGACTTTATTCCTCACTCATTTATTCTTTATGAATTTTGCCGTCGTGTCCAAACTCTGTCCATGACTATCTCCCAAGAGTATCTCTTTGGAAACGCCTTAAGCTTGTGTGTGCCCGCATGGGTAGTAATGCCCATCTCGGGATATGGACTCAGGGCAAAAGAACTGTGAAAGGCAGGGAATTCCAGTGTCCCGAGTACCCATAGTGTCATCTAGGACAGATCCACCAACTCCTGATGGCCATGCCCCTTCACCCTGTAGACTCCTCAGCTGTGTGCAGAGGCATAAAGAGAGAGAAAGGATACACAGGGCTCACTAAAGAGTGGAGTAAAGGGCAAAAGCTCTGCGACCCAGCTCTTAGGTATTGCCCATGTACTCCCACAGAGGCTATAGGCTTGATGTACCTCACACTCATCACGGTTTTCCGGACTTCTTGTTCCTGAAGATGTTCCTATAAGGGCAGAACCGGAACCATAAGTAGGACTGAAGACCTGGAACCTACTCTTTAGCTTTATCACCTTTCTGAGTCCAGCCAAAGATGTGTCGTGATCCCAAAACACACTCAGCAATGATGTGTGAAGTCTATTCTGGTTCCTGCATTGATTCACAATGAATAAAAATTAAGTTGGTCCTAAATTTTATGGACTCATTTAAAAAAAATTCTTCTTCTCTGAGCTTTAACTAGATGGTGCCTGTGGGAGCTGAAGGCAATTTAAATTAGCATTTTAGTACTGCAAAGAGAGGAACCTTGATCGTGGCTTGGCAACTTCAAGTTGCAGCTCTCTCTCTCCCTTGACCTACCTCCACGTACCAGTCTGTACACACTGCACCACTCTTTCTCTGTTAGCTCAAGAATTGCTTGTATTACAAAGCCTGTCCTGGTACCACAGCCTTAGCAGTTGCTGTCTGAACACGGGGATGTACCAAAATATGGCATCTCCACCTTCACACCATCTTAGGTTGTCTTGTATTAGTAATTAACTTGCAAGTCTTTGCCTTATCTCCTGGTTAGGTTCTTCAGGTAAGTAACTTGAGGACTGGGATAAGATGTCATGGGGTGTTCCTATTTTTTATTCATTACTTTTATTGTTACATTTTAGTTATACCTTATGATCATATTCATCATTGGGAATTCAAAACTTTACATGGTACGTCTTGATTCTTAAGAGGCCTTCATATTAACCAAGTGGCTTTTTTTACATATTAATGGTTTCCCAAATATGAACATAAGAAGAGTGAGAGAGTAAATGTATTAGGCAGGAGTTATGTAGCTCACATGGTGCTGGGAAGACAGAGCTGTTTCCAAGGGGGATGCTTCCTTAAGCTTTAGTGGCCCCTCGGTCAACTGAGAAGTATATGAAAAATGAGCATTTTCAGCCTTATTGCTTGAGACATAGTGATTAGATGCAAATTTGGACCTGGAAACAATTTTCTAGGGCTATGATTTGCAAAGCCGTCTCTACTGGCAGGAACTGTTTTTTTTTTTTTTTTTTTTTTTTGAGACAGGGTCTTGCTTTGTAGTTCAGGCTGGCTCTGAGCTCACTATGTAGCCCAGGCAAGCCTCGAACTCAGCAATCCTCCTGCCTCTGCCTCCCGAGTGCTGGGATTACAGGCGTGAGCCACCACGTCTGGCATTGTGGTATGCGGCGTTGATTGTTGGTGGGCATGTCTCCACGCCCAGCATTATATGTGGTTACATATATGTGGGATCGAACTCAGGACCTTGCGCTTGCGAGGCAGGCACCAGAACCACTGAGCTAACCCTCCGGCCCCAACTTCAGCCTTTTTAAGGAACTAATTTTTTGTTATTATTTTGAATCAGGATCTGCCTATGTCATGCTGACCTCAAACTTGCTATGTAGCCCAGGCTGATCTTGAACTTGGTGACTTCTTGCCTAATCCTCTCAGATCCTGGAATCACAGACATGCTGTACTACTATGCCCAGCTATTTTTTGTTTTGAGACAGGGTCTTGCTAAGCTGTCCAGACTGGCCTTCAACTAGAAACCCTTCTGCGTCAGGATAGGCAGCTGAGATAGAAGTCTGACTACATTTGAATATGTGAATTTTTACAAAACAAAAACATTTTTTAAGAAGTGGAAATTTCTTAAGGAACGTTAAGAAATAAAAATAAAATGAGTTCTTTGAGCATGCACACATAAAAATGGTAACTAATGTCACACATAAAAATGGTAACTAATTTGTAAATGTCAAATGCCAAATTGTCTATTTAATTGAAGCTGATCAGCTTAATTCACTTGTTCTGTTATTATTTTTTGTGATTTAATTCATTTACAATGCATCTTAGGTTTACTTTCAGCACTGGCCTGTTTGCATTTGACCTTCCATTCTGTATTCTTGCTCTCTGTTGTTGCTATAGTTTTGCTCATTAATTGTTGGATTTTACACCCCCGAGGGCCTCACTGACTGTTGAGTCTGCAGTCCTGCCCTCCTCCTGTCTGCCTGAGCATTTGTTTGACATATAGGAACATTTTCTCAATCTATCAGGGTTTAAGAGGCAGAATAAACATTTTAAGTAGTCTCATACTTACTTAAAAATACAAAATACAAGGTAAGCAAATAAATATGTGGTTTATTTTGCCTCCCACAGGACTCAAAATATCCTCTAACTTTAGTCACAAGGCCACAAAGTCCTGGCTAAACTTAAAAGAGAAAGTTTAGAGTACGTATCACTAACCTGCTGTGAGTTTATAGATGTGTTTCTAGGGAATTTAAACTGATTTATAAATCTCAGTAAATGAAGATGCTGTCCAAAATTAAAATGTGAAAAGAGGTATATGTAATTGATTGTAATATGTTTTAGAGGAGGTTGTCAAATAGAACTTTATCTACTCTTAAATCTAGCTAAGCTGGTGTGTAATCCCAAGCACTCAGGAGGTTGAGGCAGGTGGGTTACAGTGAGTTCAAGGCCAGCCTGGGCTACATAGTGGGTTTGAAGCTGGCCTAATCTATACAGCAAGACTCTGTCTCAAAAAGAAAAAAAAAGCCAGTTAAAAAGGAGCCCCAGGGCCGGAGGGTTAGCTCAGTGGTTCCGGCGCCTGCCTCGCAAGCGTAAGGACCTGAGTTTGATCCCCGGTTACCACATATAATGCTGGGCGTGGTGGCTCACGCCTGTAATCCCAGCACTCGGGAGGCAGAGACGGGAGGATTGCTGAGTTCAGTTCACGGCGGCTTGCCTCGGCACCATAGTGAGCTCAGGGCCAGCCTGAACTACAAAGCAAGACCCTGTCTCCAAAAAGCAAAAAAAAAAAAAAAAAAAAAAGGAGCCCCAAATAAAATGTTTTCCAGTATGTGCACCTCAGTTCCCATGTATATTGTACATAGAGTGTTAGAACAAAGAAGAGATATGCTCAAATAGAACACATGTTCCAGAAGAAAACAAAACTTCTGACAGAAATACTTTCCTATTACAAATTCCATACTTGGCTTTTTTACCTCATCTGTCAAGCTTTAGTTCATTTATATTTTGTCTCAGATTTCTTGTACCTTACTAGATCTTTTACTCTTGTGATTATTCTGATTATTGCTTTAGTATCTGTTGTGAGACACACTGTTATTACAGTTTCCACTTGGTCCTGCTGCGCCCTTTCCCTTGGTTCCGCACTCATCTCAGAAGAGCTGTTGGCTGGCCCTGAGTGCAGTCAGGGCTCTGGGTAGCTCTCTGGAGGAAGAAGGGTGGGCAGTTTTGCCTTCGCTTCTAGAGATGCAGGTACACAAGGCACATGTGATCTGCACCACAGTGTTGTGGACACACCCTGAGCCTCCCCTCAGGCACCAGACACTGAATGATTATTTAATGATCATTTTTTTTTTGAGACAGGGTCTCACTTTGTAGTTCAGGCTGGCCCTGAGCTCACTGTGTAGCCCAGGCAAGCCTGGAACTCAGCAATCCTCCTGCCTCTGCCTCCCGAGTGCTGGGATGACAGGTGTGAGCCACCACGCCCGACACTGTGGTATGTGGTATTGATTGCTGGTGGGCGTGAGTCTCCACGCCCAGCATTGTATGTGGTTACCGGGATCGAAGTCAGGACCTTGCACTCACGAGGCAGGTGCCAGAACCCCTGAGCTATATCTCCGGCCCTTAATGAGCATTATTTATTAGAAAAGATAACTATAATTCTTTCTATGGATTTTATATGTATAATTTTTTGGTTTTGTTTTGCGTTTTTATTTGAGCTCACTATGTAGCCCAGGCTAGCCTCAAACTCACAGCAATCCTCTTGCCTCTGCCTCCCAAATGCTGGGACTGGGAGGTGTGAGGCACCACTCTTGCCACCACTCACAGCATTGTGGTATGTGGTACCAGGGATCGAACTCAGGACTTTGTGTTTGAGAGGCAGACACCGGAACCACTGAGCTAAATGCTTGGCCCTTATAGGCATAATTTCAATATTAAGGATACCTTTACAAGGCAGGCACTAATATTATTATAGATAAGAGAAAGGAAGCAGAGAGCAATTGAGCAGTCATTGTGTGTTACTATAGCAGAACACCCGAATCTGAGTAATGTATAAAGAAAAAGGTTTATTTGGCTCACAGTTTTGGTGGCTAGAAAGTCCAAACAGCATGGTGTATGCTGGCGTGTGGCTTTGTTCCATGGCTCCATCATAAGGTGTCAGAGGAGTCCAAGAGGAAGTGGGAGCATGCAGAGGGAAGTCACGTGATGAGAGGGGCAGCAAGTGACAGAGGAAGGGCCCATCTTGCTCTTTTACTACCACTTGGTGGGAATGAGTTTTGAGACCCAGCTTTTTGCAGAACCACCCTTTTTCCTTCATGAGGGCAGTTGTGATCCAGTGCTGCCCAGTGTCCCACCTCTCCTGGGTCCCCCCACTTTTCAGTGCTCTTCCGATGGGGGCCGACTTCCAGCACACAAACTTCTGTGTTCGTGCTCAAACCATAGCACTGTCTAAGATCAAATAGCAAATGAACAGCCCAAAAGTTGCATTCCAGCTCTGTGTGATGGTGGGCCCCGAGGTTTTGACTTGTATATTAAACTCCCTTGTATTTCATTGTCGAGAAAAGCTGACATTCAGGGTTGTGGCAGACCTAGAAGTAATTACCTGGACACTGGGGTCACAGCACTGTGGCCAGTGCCGCCCCTGACAGAAGCGGGGCTGCAGCTACCGGTTAGGACGGACCCTGGAGCCCAGCAGTCCCGAGGCCGTGGGTGGAAGACAGCAGTGCCTGGGACGGACTCAGGACGGATATAAACGGACAGCCTCTTCACTTCCCTCTCCATCTTCACTCTGTATAAAGTGACCACTTTTATAGATGTGTAGTTTAACAGACTGAAACCAGAATCACTATCGCCTCAGGGAGGTGCCAGCATTTCTATGAAGCAGGGCCTCAGAGATGGCGACAGGTGGTGAGGAAGAGGAGGCAGGCTTGGAGGGCTTGTCTTGGAGGTGTTCTGTATAGACAGTCATAAGGCTTCCCTAATTCTGTCTCTGCTGCCAGCTGGATGTGGCTGTTATATTCCCAGACTGAGTTACCTCTGGGTACGTGTAATGGCATATGCCACCCTCAGAATATAGAATCGTTGGGCCCTCTTAGAGCTCCCAGGAACCTCTGGAAGGCAGGGGCGGACTCGTGTGTCTGAAATCTACCAGACCGAGCACCCAACGGGAGGAGTATGACCACCTGCACTCTGCGGTGGGGGTGCGCTTAGTGATCAAGAGTGGATAAAATTCCATTAGAGGTAAATGTTGTCAGACAGCGGGCTGGAAAGATATATTTTAAGCTGAGAAATTACTTAATAAATTCAGACCAACACTCCGTGACATTTCCCACAGGACTTTAATGCTGTTTACAAATTCCAGAGAACACCCTGAGTCGTTTCTGGCATGGGCTTATGATTTATTTCAAAGGAAAATGGGACAGAGTGTGTGGGTTTGTGTTTAATGTGAAAAGGGATTTGGAGATGAAAAGTCAACTGGCATGAAAGATTGCAGGGCAAATGCAAAGTAGCAGAGCATGTGGGTGGCCTTGGAGCATGTAATAGGGGATTGAGAAGGAAGGGGCCTCTTACCGTTCCGGTGCTAATCAAAGAGTTCCATTTGCAAGGGCTACTCATGCTTTAAAGAGGAGGATGGCTTAGGAGTAAGGCTGGATCTGAGGTTTCTGAAGCATTCAGTCCCAACGATTTTCATATCAGAATCGGTCAGAACTCCTGCTCTGGTGAGAGAGGCCGGCTCCATTTCATTCTCTACAAAAGTCAACATGTAGACGGCACGGCCTTCTTCTGCAGCAAGAAATACTTCAGTTGGAGCAAAGGAAAGCGTTCTGAAAGAAAATAATGCCTCGTGCTAAGAACGTAAGAAGGTCTGGGGCAGGCTCTCCATGTGCAGTCCTCGGTGTTTCTTGGAAAGAGAGGGATGAATTGGGAGAGTTTGCGATTTAGTTTCATGGTGGTGCGCGGGCCACACAGGGGCAGGGAGGGAGGTGTTATCACCACGCAGCAGCTACAGTGACCCAGGAGTAGGGTGTGTGGGGCCAGGCTGCCAGGAGGGCACGGGAGAGGAAGGACTCTCGGGTATAGATCCATCCTCATAGTTCCATTCATCTTGGTTTGCCATGGAGTTTGTGGTTTGAATGGGAAACGAGAATAGTGACATTCCCCATCTCTCTCTTGGAAAAAAAAATGACATTCCATTTGGTTTTGGGAAATACACACTCTTCCACTTATAAAATATTCAATCCCTGTCATTAATCCTCCTGGCTGTGCTGCCCTGCCCCACTTAGGCATAATCTACAGACAGTCTGTGGCCACTGTCCCGGGAAGCTCTCTGACTCCGTCTGTGGACAGTATGATTAGATTCTCCGAGGGCCTCTGTCCAGAGAAGGGAGCTCAATGCATCAAGCCCCTCCAAAGTGTCCCTCTGGCTTAAGGTCGAAAGGCTTCGCCCAGTCCACCTGGGGCCCCTGCAACTGGGCTGAAGAGTGATGGGCTGGTTCCGGGCCTCGATAAAGTAACTCTTACCAGGCAGCAGAGGTTCTGTCCCGCTCTCCAGAGCTCTTCTGCCTTGCAACGTGGCCAAGCTTTCTCACTCCTTTGCTGCCTCACTGGCCTGTTTCTTCCTTAAAAGTTCTGGTTTTCTCCGGGCGTGGTGGCTCAAGCCTATCATCCCATCACTCGGGAGGCAGAGGCAGGAGGATTGCTGAGTCTGAGGCTTGCCTGGGCTACACAGTGAGCTCAGGGCCAACCTGAACTGCAAAATGAGACCCTGCCTCAAAAAAAAAGTTTTGATTTTTCTACCTGCTAATTCTCTATCTTTTCTCCTCTCAGTTGTTTTAAAAAATTGTTTTAACTTTATTTCTCCTCAGTTTTATGAGGGTATCTATGACAAAGAAAAATTATATATGTTTTCAGTGTATTACATGTTTTGATATATTATAAAATGATTAAAGAAAGATCATTAACATATGTGCCATCGTGTATATTTATCTTTGTGATGAGGACATTTTAGATAAAATTTCTCAGCAATTTCAAGTACACATTATTAATTACAGTCACCCTGTTGTAAAACAGATTCCCGGAACTTACTCCTGCTGTCGCTGAGACCTAGTGCCCTTTCCCTAACATCTCCCTATCCCCTCCTCGCTGTGGCCCTTGACAGCTACCATGTGACTCTCTGCTTCTGTGAATCCAGCTCGCTCTTGGAGGTGAGGAGGAAAGGGAACGTTGTATGCTGTTTCTGCCCCAAGGACCTTGTCGCGCGCCTTACCTATGTACACAGACTTCCATGCCAATGGGAACCGGCTTCTTGTGCATCCTGAGCCCTCTGGACTTCCTCCCGTGGGCCACCCTAGAAATACCCCCAAGGCTGGGGTCCCGTGCTCTTTCCTTCCCGTCCCTAGGACGCTCACTCCTACTCCCCATTCTTTACCTACCTGGGTCTCCATTAACCTTTGCCAGAGCGCCAGACTGACCTGAACGTGGCACCAAGAGAAGGTTCCTTGGGATCCTTTTTTTTTTTAAGAGGGAGCCTTTTGCCTAACCAAATGCAAGAATGGGAGGGTGTTCTTTCCTCCAGGAGGGAAACCAGCAGCAGTGAGCAGGCACGTTGGCCCGCCAGCCTCCCTCCTCAGCTTGTCCCTGAGCTCAAGAGAAACCGGTGACTTCTTGCTATCCAAACCTTTCGACCTTGCTAGAAGCCGGCTCACCCCAACTGCAAGGAGCATGTGGGCAGCCAGCAATCTGTGGCCACAGGTTCCCAGGACAGATACATCTCTGAAGCTCCCTCTTTCTCCTACCTCTCTAGATCCCTCCAAATGCTATCTGGGCCTAAATGAATAAAGACCTGACGTTGGAAGACATCCAGAACCTTAGAGTTGAGGAGACTCATAGAGCCATGAGCTCACTCCTATTTAGGATGAGGAAACTGAAGGGCAAGAAGATGAAGTCTCTTGCAGTTCACTGTGGCATAGCCAGAGCACAGGTGATTGTTTGCTTTCCAGGGTGTTAGGGGCTGTAATCCCCATGATGACCATGAGCTTTCTGGCCGCTGTGAGGTTGGTAGAACGGGCAGGTCACATCTTCAGATGTGGAGACTCCTGTGCAGTTTGCAGTATTGTGGCCTCACTTGAAGAGGCGCTAAGGGACCAGAAGACATAGACCGGCACTGTCCAGACCTTTCTGCAGTAGCCCTGCCCTTCTTAGCATCTTAGTTCTCTCAAAGACGTTTCTGAGAAGGTTGAGGCTGGCCCGCGGTGGTTGGGAATTGCAAGTCCTTTCAGTGGTAAGAAGCAATGAAAGCTGTATTTTATTCCGAACACCCATAGAGTTGTTGGAGTGTGAAGAATGGGGTGGGTAGAGAAGGATCTCTCCCCAGGCCAGTGGTGGCAAACCTGTGGCCCATGTGCTGCTGATGGCTGTTTGTAATCACGTCACTGCCCTAGAGGTTCACAGTCTTGGTCTGCTGCCTGCTACCCTCCCAGAATTATAATTGCATGACCCTATGAGAAACACTGATTATAATCTTTTAAATGGAAGGGTTGAGTAGTGGCCTCAAGAGAAATAAATTATAGGAGACTTTTAACTCTGAAACTTCTATTTCTTCACTAGGTGTTGGCTGGAAAAGTGGCTGGAATCAACAATCCACTTTTTTTTTTTTTTTTTTACATACATTCCCTTGCTACATAGTCCAGGCTAGTTGTGAACTGCTGTTAGCTCAGGCTGGCCTTGAACTTGAGATTCTACCTCAGCCTCCCAAGTAGTGTGATCATAGGTGTGTGGCCCCGCACCTGGCTCCATCTGGGTTTGAGGAACAGAAGCAGCCCTCGTGCCAACAGGTTTCCCAGCCTGGCCAGTTGGCTTCTGAAGAGGACAAGGCATTTTTAAAAATTGCAACAAGAACAAACTAAGGCTACATGACATGACAGCCAGGACAGAGCTTCTCTCTTACCACAGGAAAACAGTTGTCAGAGCCGGTTTTATCCTGATGCAGTGAGCTGCCTCTTCCCACAGCAACCTCTCTTGCCTTGGTGTTATTTAATGACAAAGGAACCAACTCATAGGGTCCTGCTAAGAAGGGCTTAGGGCTTGATGGGGGTGGGAACACAGCTGGACCTTTCACAATAAGCATTTTCCTTCTGGAAGCAGCTCTTGTCCTAATACCGACTCTGGGCTTCCAGTGATGCCCATTCATAAATGATTCAGGCTTCACTATTTGAAAGCATTACAGCTCTCCCTCTTTCCTTCGCCCAGGAGCACAAACAGCAGTCTGATGCTGGAATTTAATACTCAGTAAAGCTTTCAGGTTCAAGAATAAAAAGGCAGCACTATAAACAGCACATAAATCCCACATCCAGCCATAGCTGCCAGCTTGGCCAGGGCTAGGGGAAGGTGGAGAGAGAAAGTAGCACTTCATGCCCATCTGGGACCCAGGCAGTACCATGTCTTTAGAAGGGGGTACAACAAAGTGTGGCCCTTCCAGGTTCCTGGGATGCAGCTTTCTTAGTTCTTGTGTTATCTTTCCAGTGCTATAGATAACCTATAAAGAGGAAAATGTTATTGCGGTTCATCATCTTAGAGGTTCTGGTCCAGGATTAGGGAGATCATTGTTTTGGGTCTTTGGTGGGAGATGCCAGATGGTGAAGAGCATGTGGTAGAAAAACCACCCACTTCATAAAAAGAAACAAAAGAGGGAGAGGAAGTGGCCAGGTTCCCATAATCCTCTGTAAGAACACACCTTCAATGACCTCACTTCCTCCCAGTAAGTGCCAGCTCCTGAAGGTTCCACCACCTCCCAAAAGCACCATCCTGGGGGCCTGTGATACAACCCCCAAAAGTTCCCTGAGTCTAGAGCCCGGTCACTTCTGAGGAGGTTCAGTCACCTCTAGGGGTGGTGATCCCAATCCCTGGTGACCAGGAGGAACTGCTGTTCTGATTCCATTGCCTACCGTTTGAGGGAGAAGTAGTACAAGTTTTTCCGGGTTTGGACAAACTCTCCATGTGAACTTGTACTTGCCAGGAAGATCTTGTGTCAGGAGGCTGGAATCCAGTGTTTCTGGCTCCTAGTTTGAAGTGTTGTCTCTGTAAATCTTAGGTCTTCTTCATGGGCTAATCTAATCTGGACTCTACTCCATAAAGCTTTCTATAATGCTACCACCAAGTTTTTTGCAGTGCAGTTGTAGTAAAATTCTATAACCAATAGTATCTCTTTTTTAAGCACCGGAGACTGGACTGAGAGCCTGCACATGCTCTCCCCAGGCCTTAAAACCAGTAATACTGAGGACGATGTAGTAGCGATAATAGTAAAACAGTAGCTAATGTTTACTAAGAGTGTACTTTGTGCTAAGTTCTCTTTCAGTGCTCTTTGTACTAACTCAGTCTGTCCTTACAACTGCCTCATGAAATAAATAATGGTGTTGCCATGTTCGGCTTGTGAGAAAATGGGAGCCATGGTCACTTTTGTGTGTGTCTTAGTTTTTCTCTCCCACACTGAACCTGAGTGGAGAGATGTGTTGCCCAACTTGGAGAGTGAATGTCAGGGACCCCACTAGGCATGATCTGATTAATCTTCATTTCTTCCTGAAGTAGTCAATATTCTTCCAATTTTTTTGAATGAGGTTCAGAGAGATTGAATAACTTGCTGTCTGACCTTAAATCACACAGCTCCTCAGTGTCCATTTGGACATAGAATAAATGGTAGGTGACCCATATCTTCTCCACAGTCTTGTGATCGAACGTACAAGTCGCCCTTATGTGCTCAATATATGCCCTGAGGGTTACCTATCTGCAGTTTAGGTTATCTGAAAAATGTTAGATAGAAGCACCAGTCTCTAAAGTTCTAGTAAGGATTGAATGAGATCAGTGCACGCAAGGAGCTTAAAGCAGGGTCCCTGGCCTATTCAGCAACTATTAATTAATAATTACATATTAATTAATATAGTCATGGTTAAATGCTGTGTATTGCAACAAATTTTTAATAAGCACCTATGATGTGATTCAGGATAAGACACTGTATTGAGGGTGTCCCTGCTTTTATTCCTCTTCTCTACTTTCTGAGGTGTCTGCAAAACCATTAGGCACATAGTGGCTGATCAGTAAGAGCTCTGTGATGGATTCCTGGAACATATAGTGGGGGAATGCCTCTCACCTCCTTATCTGTTCCTCTCTCTCTGTCTCTCTCTCTGACTCCCTGTCTCTGTCTCTCTCCCTCTCCTGATTTTGTAAGAACCAATGGCTGGTGCTGATAGAAAAGCCAAGTTCTGAAAGCTAGATAACCTGGAGGGCTGCTGTCGTCCTGCTGCTTTCCTGTGTTTTGACCTGGTTGATTTTCTTCTACCTTTGGGCCTGAGCAGGTTGGCTTGGATAGTATAGCAGGTCTCTTTCACTCTCTACGTTTTTAGGGAAACCGAGCTCCAAGGAAGGGGAGAACGTGTAATGCTCCCCAACTTCTGGCACTTGGATCTTAACTTTCTGAATTGCCAGCTCTTTTAAATGGTTTCCAGCCATGGAGAAGACTACAGTGTACCGGTCTGCCCTTCTCCTGGTCCTAAGCATGTCTATAGCCTTGCTGGCTGCACTCAGCATGCCTTTCCTTCCATTGCCCCGGCTCAAGACCAGGGAGCACCCTGTGAATATGAATGTGCGTGTGCACAGGTGTGCACGGGTAGGAGGGGGCTGCTTTAGGATGAGTCCTGCTTCTTAGCTGGCTGCTGGCAACTTTGGCTGCAAGTATTGGGGGTCATAGGCTATCAGTTTGCACATGTTCAAAGCCTCTTATTTAAATTTTGCTGTAGGGCTGGAGATTTAGCTCAGTGGTTCCGGCGCCTGCCTAGCAAGCTCAAGGTCCTGAGTTTGATCCCTGGTAACCATATATAATGCTGGGCGTGGTGACTCTTGCCCACCAGCCATCAATACCACATACCACAGTGCCGGGCATGGTGGCTCACGCCTGTAATCCCAGCACTCGGGAGGCAGAGGCAGGAGGATTGCTGAGTTCAAGGCTTCCCTGGGCTACACAGTGAGCTCAGGGCCAGCCTGAGCTACAAAGTGAGACCCTGTCTTAAAAAGAAAATTTTGGGCCAGAAGGTTAGCTCAGTGGTTCCGGCGCCTGCCTCGCAAGCGCAAGGTCCTGAGTTCGATCCCCGATAACCACATACAATGCTGGTCGTGGAGACTCATGCCCACCAGCAATCAATGCCACATACCACAGTGTCGGGCATGGTGGCTCTCACCTGTAATCCCAGCAGTCGGGAGGCAGAGACAGGAGGATTGCTGAGTTCGAGGCTTGCCTGGACTACATAGTGAGCTCAAAGCTAGCCTGAGCTACAAAGCGAGACCCTGTCTCAAAAGCAAAAAAAAAACTGTAGTTGGTTAAATTTGAACAATCTGTTGGGCCGCCTTCCGGGGCCTCAGAACACGTGTGGGGTGTGATGAAACCACCAGTCAATCCTTATGCTTCTTGGGTCAGAGATTTAGTTCAGTGGTACCATGCCTACCTTGCAAGCACAAGGGCCCAAGTTTGATCCCCAGTACTGCCAAATAAAACCAAAAAACCCAAAAAGGAAAGATCAAAATCCCCTGTACCTCTTTGGAGAAATACTACCTAGCTCAGGCAAGGATGCTAGGTGGAAGCCTCAAAGCAGAAAAGAACATTGCTGGTGTCTCCCCATCCTAGGGAGGCCTCCCTTCACATTCAGTGCTATGGGGAGAGGAAGCAGAGCCAAAGCCGAGCTCTCCAGGAAGTGCTGAGACACCCCACAGGTTCAATGATTACTCAGAAAGTATGAGTTATAACCCAAAAGAGAAAACATGAGAGTGTCTTTGGAAATCCAGAACATATTATGTGACCTAACTTCAGTCCACTGGGAGTTACTGATTTTTAGATTTCCTTTGGGATACTCTATATACAGAGGGGGGGGGGGAAGTCTGTGTTTTGAATTTGCTGCTTCTAGCCCTTGGTTGAAAAAAGAAATGGATATATCAGGCCAACCATGAGAGAACAAAGCAGGGGAAGAAGGGCTGGGAGAAAGGCAGGAGCAGCCCAGGGAAGATGGGCCTCTTGTTTCCCCAGTCTAGATTTGTGCCTTATTCTACGACCGTTTATCCGAAGGGGTGCACTGAAAGAGAACGCTTCTAGGAGTTGCTCTGACCTCCAAACACACGGTGCTCAGTTGACAGGGCAAGTCTCATCGTTGTGCCATCCGGGGGGAAGGTGGTAGGATCCAGATGTCCTCCTGTTCAGTGCTTGCAGTACTCGTTCCAGCAAAGCAAAGCTGGGCTGAGAGCCTTTCTCTCCCTCTGCAGGGAACAAGGGGCAACAGCAGGAAGTAGGAGGGAGGAGGACAGTAAGAGCTGGGACATTGTGATTTGGCTGAAACATCAGAGCAGACCCGGACAGCCTCTGAACCAAGTCAGTACCCACCTACACTGGAAAATCTTCATCCTCCGTCCATCTTCCCGTCTCACCTGACTATGTGGTATAGAAATCTCTTTTTGACACGTTCTCCCCCATCTAGAGTGACTGGAAGATCTTCAGTGAACCATCCCAACCTTGTTCTGCCCGGCAGGTAACAAAGGGGATGTAAATGTCAGTCAATAAAACTGAAAGCACCCTGCACCAAGTAGATGCAGCCTGACTGCTGTCTTCCTTTCTTTCTGAATAGTACCACAGTTGACTTTGTACAATGAGAATGAAGATTGCTCACTTTGAAGATGTAGAGTGTCCAACTCTCGGCCTCACCTCCCCCTCGCCACGGGTCAGCCACGTGGCCCCGCTTCAGGGAGCTGAGGCTTTTATGTTCATCTAGTTTTGATGCTGATCCTAGGTGAGCCCAACACTCCTACAC
This sequence comes from Thryonomys swinderianus, assembly GCA_004025085.1. Lineage (NCBI taxonomy): Eukaryota > Metazoa > Chordata > Mammalia > Rodentia > Thryonomyidae > Thryonomys > Thryonomys swinderianus. The sequence continues at coordinate 20,523 of PVIC010030790.1, forward strand.
TCCAAATCAGAATACACTCTGAGACAGTGGACAGGGATCATCCACTCTGCGATGCAGACCGTGGTTATGTACTGTTCCCTTCCATTAGTATGCACTGCTGAGAGTTGGCTGGGGAGCCCCCCTCCTCAGCCCCCCCCCCTCCCTTTATGAACCCCAGCTCAGACAGAGCCAGGCAGAATCACTTGGCTCTGAAATTATCTCTGCTTCCTGCCAAGGAAGGAGCCGGAGCAGGACCTCTTCCTTGGGGGCGAATTATTTAATCACTTATTTTTTCCCCTTGAATCAATGTAACTAATGAACATCTTCTGCCTCCTCCTCGTGCTCTGCCATCAGCGTCTTATTATTCATATTTCCTCTCCTTGCTGTGCTCTGTGTCATTAAGGACTTCACCTGGGGACGGGTGGGCTACATTGCAATCCAGCTTTTCTTTCATCTTGGTCACTTTTCCCCTCTGGGTCACAATCAGTCTGTTCTGAAGTGACACTAGCTTTGAGGGAATGTAAATGGCAGACCCTGCCAGTGTAACACAAAGGAAAGACCCTTAAGCTACTTCTGAAATGGAGACTTCAGAACAAGGAGGTGGGGGCCGGAGGAGGGAAGGGGAGCCACAGAGTCATTTGTCATGGTTAAATGGAAATTTATTGTTATAGTCCCGGGGCTATAGCAAGGCTTCAGCTAGCCTGGTAAAGGGAACAGGAACTCTAGCAATTGCTGGGGAGAAACAAAATCAGTGACATCCCTAAATCAATCTAAAGGCTGGTGGTTATTTCCAAAACATGGTGGCATGGGGCTCCGTGGCAGTGTGGGGGTCTGGCTAGCCAGACTGAGGTCAGCGGTATAAAGAACTGGGTCACTCATTTCTTTGGCAGCCTTATGGGTTCAGCTCTGGACAGTAGCTGGCCAAGGGTCAAAGTGTGAGTCCTTCTGCCTGCCTTCGTGGCTTCCTTCGTGGCTCCTCCCGGACAGTCTGCTGTCACATTCAGACAGCTCAATCACACACGTGGGTAATAGTTCCTTCGTATTTAGCATTTGGGCAGAAAGTTGTGTCTGCACCTCTCAAATGGCTGGTAATTTAGTTGAGGGAGAAAACAAATAGCAGGATTGAAATGGAGAAAACCTAAGCGTTCTTTGTGATGGCGCATGAACCAGAATGCGTAGAAGAGAGAGCTCCTGGTGAGCAGGGAGAGCCCATCCCTCCTTCCTTCCATTTGCACCAGTTTACAAAGTGCTTTCATTCAAAGTTTATCTTTTTTTTTTTATTGAATTCTTTATTGGTACAATTTATATACATCTCAAAATCACATATAACATTGGGAAATTTGTACCAGTATATACCACAAGTTAATTCTCATTTTTACCCATATCCCTACCCACTCCCCCCTCCTCCCCCCTTATACATGCTCTTTTATTTTCTTTCTGTATCATATTTATTCCTTCCCCTC
>PVIC010030791.1:9615-21805 GCA_004025085.1 Thryonomys swinderianus
AAAAAAAAAAAAAAAAAAAATTAAAGTATACCTATTCAAATTAAGTGATTTCTAGCATTTCTAAAATATGATCTCTTTTACAGCCTGAAGAGCTAATTTATCAACGTACAGATAAAGCCGCTGCAGCTGAGCTGCAAGACAGGTACCACTGTATCCATAAAGCCACATGCAATCTGTCACTAGAAGGGTAACACCAAACCTCAGACAGCTGTTCAGCCTGAATCCATATGAAACAACCAGGGCAGTTAAACCCCTGATCACAGGTTTCAAGTGCAGTGTGATCTCTAAATCCGTGTCTGTAAACAACACATTGGTGCAAGCGCAGAGTGAGACAGAGGTGAACTCTAATAAATACGCAGTTCTCCAAAGACCGTACCTCAGATTACAGCTTACCATCATGTTCTTATGAATCTTGTTGAAGCACAGCATACTCTTCAGCTTAAATATGCTTCTTTTGTCCACTAGTGGCTGGTAAACCTTCAGCTAGTTTATGAACCTAACCAAAGAGAAAGCTGATAAAACCCTGAGTACCTCTAACCACTCACACTAAAATAAAACTCACTCTCCACTTCACAAATGTGCAACATGACATTCCAAGTGGTTCACGTTGTTAAATGTTAAAGGGGATGTGTGAGCCTGGCCAGATCCTTCTGCTCTCTGAGCTTATTTGTCATTTTGACCAGATCCAACTATTTGTACACAACTGAGTCAAATTACACAAGGTCACACAGGACCCCTTTCAGACATTATTATTAGAAAATACCAATTTACTCTTATTTTCTCCATAAAACTTTATTTGGGATCCCCATATAGAAGAATTTATCTCTACTTACTCTACTTCTTCTGACATCTTAGACATATTATCAACTAGGCTCATATCACTTATTTCTTCAGTATTAAAGTGTTTGGCAACTCACTCACTTTCTCGCTCAGGCCATTGTGACACGTTTCCAAAGACTACTTAGGCTACTCAGGGCCAATGGCTACTGAGCAATAGGAAACTGGCCAGACCACCAGCAGCGTTGTAATCGACAGGTCATCTCCCTTCTGTAGTCAAAATCACTTATCTCAAACTGTCTTCTTCGTAGAATCAAGAATGTATCTTTTACCTTTAGAGTTAGAGATTTAACAAAAGTGTATAAAAGGCACAATTAGCACAATTCCCAGCACACAGCTCAGTAAATGGAAGTTATATTCCATCACTGTGTTTAAGCTTCTCATCCTATGAACTCATACTGCTATGCATTAAGTTTATTTGCAATGATGACATTTTAAATGGAAGTTGTAAGGCAATTTAGAAAAGAATTACACTAGCATGAATTAAAGTCAGTGGGGGAAAAACCAGTGTAAGCCTTAAAAGCTCTACATGTCGTTGAAGATTCTAACAGTCTTACTCCTTATGTCTGGGTCAAGTTTGTCAGTTAGTATATATGTTCCCAAATGCATGAAGTGATAAATTCTTTTATGGTAATAAAAAATACCTTACCAAATGTATTGAATTTAGCTGGCCCCAGTCCTTCAGTGCCACCTCCTCTGTGTTATTGTCCAACATCTCTAATAGCTCTTAGGATATTATATACTTTGCAATTTTACATCTACTCCACATCCCATCCCCATAAATAATCCTTAAAGAATCACTTGTGTTGATTTGTGAATCCAAAGGGATTAGCCCATGTTTATTACTAACTGCCTGGTAAATAACACCACCAACAGAAACTTTTTTTCTAACAAGGTAAAAGTCAAATCACCAAATAATGGAGTTTATGTTTTATGAACAGGATTGAAAAAATCCTAAAAGAAAAAATCATGGACTGGAGACCACGTCACCTGACCCGGTGGAACCGGCACTGCACCTCCACTCTGCGCCACTTCTTGCCTCTGCTAGAAAGAAGCCAAGGAGAAGGTGTGGAAGATGACCACAGAGCGGAGCTGCTCAGACAGCTGGGTGACTACAGGGTAAGTGCGGCGACTCACAGGCTGGTCTGGGGGATTCCTCCTTAGAAATTACCCACAACGGGTTTTGCAACCCAATTATCCACGTTGCTACTCTAAGTGTATGAAGAGAGCAGAAGAATACTGAAGTTCTAAATGTCTGAAACCTTATACTAAATGACAAAATGTCTTACTATGTAAAGTGTCAATACTACCATTTTTATAATAAGATTCTAAGAAAAACAAGACTTTTGTAAAATACATAGATAAATAAAATTAAAATATCTGACTAAGTTAGACAACCATGCCACAGTGAAAAGAATCTGGAATAGGTGTTATAAAGGATGTGATTTAGCACTGTGCTTTTCACTGCTGAGAAAAATTCTCATTTATAGATATCTGCCACCTCTTGGTAGTGCTATGTTCTTATCCGGTAGCTGGGTAAAAAAAACCTAGAAAGCAATGTCCTAAGTGAGATAATAAAGTGATGGCAAAAACAGGTGACAGTCAAAGTGGATCAGTCACTGAGGATGTTTTCAGTAAAAGTCACAGAAGACACAGAAGCTTGAGCACTAGAAAACATGCTGGTGTATAATTTACAGACACTAGAGGGGAGCAGCTATCAAACTGTCCACCTCTCTCTGACTCTCCCTCTCCTCCGCCCTGTGATAATTTCCCTCCCAGGCTGGCTCTCTTCCTGGAATCAAATGCCGAAACAGGCCCAGGACACAAAACTGCACACACATACTGTCACAACTGGGTGACAGCACTGTCTCTTGAGACTCAGACTGACCAAATGCCCATCCTCCAGATTAACTTTTGTGGCCAGAGGTGAAATGCAATCACGAGTTATGCACACTAGGCAACATGAGAACAGAGAAGGGAACACTGGAGGATGGGCGCCGAACAGGCAACACACACACTAATAATCTTCTCCTTGTTTTCTGTATTGCTAATGAATCATTGACCAGAAACACAGAACTGAATGATCTTGTGATCTAGGAGAGTTAACTATATTAAGAATTACTTTTATGTACAGAAATACTGAAATCTGCAAACTTCACTAATGATTATATATTTTTTTTAGTTCTCTGGATTTCCCCTTCACATGGCTTATTCTGAAGTGAAGCCTTTAATTGAAGCTGTGTACAGCACTGGAGTGCATAATATTGATGTTCCTAACGTTGAATTTGCTTTAGCTGTGTATATCCACCCATACCCTAAAAATGTTCTGTCCGTCTGGATCTATGTTGCTTCCCTCATACGCAACAGGTAATTTCTTTACTGTGCTTTTATATCATGTAAAAACTGTAATTAGCATACGGTAATATTTTTAAAATTATACTGATCACACTAGAAGAAAATATTTTTTAAATAATGAAATAATATTATCATCACCCATTTTGAACCCGTGTTAAATGTTTCTATTAGTAGACTGTTCAGCTGAGACTGCCTGTGGGGGTAACTGAAGCTTCAGGCCTCTCTGCCTTTGCACTTGTCTTCCCTCTGCCAGGGACACTTTCTCCTCTGCCTGTTGAACACAACACTGATTATACCTTTAAGGCCCAGTAAAGCACTTCTCAACTCTCCTAGGGCAAGAACAATTTTGCAGTATCAATTTTTTTTTATTCTGGACAGCTTGTTACTTACCCTACAGAAATACTGTGCAGTAATACACGCGTGTGCACACATACACACTAACACACACAGACAATATGAGGGAGAAGGATTCTTTTTAAAAAGACTTAGACACTGCTATGAACTGATTATCTTTAACTTGCTCCCTACTGTCTATGGTCAAAATCCTACCAAATGAGATGGTATTTGGGAGATGAAGCTTTGAGACGGCTGGGCAATGAGCATGGAGCCCTCATGATGGCACCACTGTCCTTCAACAAGTTGGGAAGACTGCACCTTCCCCTCTTTTCTCTCCTACCCCTCCCCTACGTAAGGGTCCAAGAAGATGTTACCGACATGCCAAGACTGCCTTCACCATACCCTGGATCTGGGGCCTACCTTGGACTTTCAGGCCATCGAAAAAATAGATGGGTGTTGTTTAAGCCAGTCTACATTCTGTTATAGCAACCCAAATGAAGACAACCACATTCATGTAATATTACACCAGGCCACAAAAAGAAATAAGCATGTTTATCTGAAAAGATACACAGTAAACATACCAAATATTTAAAGCATTATTTCTCAACAGCAGCATTACTGACATTCAGGGCTAAGTAATTATCTGTTGTGGAGGGTTTTCCTATACATTTTAAAGATGTTTATCAGATAAGACTTTTTGTGGATGGTAAGGAGATCTAGGAATAGAGGGGTAGGGGAGGTAAACAGTATTAAAAAGTGGTATATATACTGCTAATTGCACATGATGAGTATATTATGTATTGTAAACATATACTAATAAATCTTTAAAGATATTTACCACCATGTACTTTACCCTATACTCCCATGCCAGTTGTACCCCTCTCTTCAGTGAAGTGTGACAAAATGTCTCTTGATGTTGCTATCTCTATGTCCTCTCAAAAAAAAATTAAAGAATCCAGCTGACAACTATGGATAAAACTCTCACTTTAAAAGAAAAATTAGGGAGCCGCAGATTTAGCTCAGTGGTTCTGGTGCCTGCCTCACAATCACAAGGTCCTAAATTCAATCCCCGGTAACCACATACAATGCTGGGCGTGGTGACTCACGCCAACTAGCAATCAATACCACAAACAGTGCCGGGCGTAGTGGCTCACACCTGTAATCCCAGCACTCGGGAGGCAGAGACAGGAGGATTGCTGAGTTCGCGGTGGCTTGCCTGGGCACCATAGTGAGCCCAGGGCCAGCCTGAACCACAAAGTGAGACCCTGTCTCAAAAAAAAAAAAAAAAATTCTGATTATGCAAGAGAAAAACCTTCACCTCCCTTGGATGACTCAGTCACTGCTATGCACGTGCAATTTCCTCATACAGTTTATGTAAATACAGAAAAGATTAAGTATAGGGTAGGATGAGACTCACCCCACAAGAATTCCCGTGGTCTGTTTTTCAGAATAGTCCATGATGTCAATTTTTCAAACAGACTTCATTAAATACTCATGGAAGTAAATATACAGTAACTATGAAACACTGAACCTGACAAATAATACTTGAATGTTTTTGTTTGTGGTGCTGGAGGTCAAACCCAGGGTACCATATATACTAGGGAAGTATTCTATCACTAATTAGTCCCAAGACACTTATTCTTCATGGTTAGATCTAGTCTTATAGGAGGCTGGATGTAACGGTGCCACAAAAGACATGATACTTAAGGTTGACAGGTAAAAAACTTAAAAGGTAAGATTTGTACAACTGCCCTACCCTACCATATTAAAAGCAAGGGACCAAACTGACAGAATCATTAAAGTTTTAAAACAGAACCACTGGATATACTCCTGTTAAGAGTTGATTACCCCTTGTGTTTAGTTCTAATGTTAGTGGAGTTAAAAAGCATTCCTGCCAGCCTAGAGAGCATAAATTTGTAATCCTAGGGACTCTGGGAAGGCAGATTCTCAGCAAGTTCCAGGCCAGCTTCAGCAATTTAGCAAGACCTTTTCTCATTTGTACCTTTTGCAGGAAAATGGATCCACCTTGAGACAATAATGTTAAGTGAAATAAATCAGATATAGAAGCTTAAACACCATATGGTTTTTCTTATATGAGAAACCCAAAGTATAAATAAAGAACAAAATAAAAGACAGAAGAAAGGAAACAAGGGAATAGATCTGCAAATGAAAAGGGGACCAAGAGAGGGAGGGAAGGGGAAAGGTGGTGGGGAAAGGGACTTAAAACGAAATAAGATCTGTCATATACATGTACCAAACAGCCACAATGAAAATAATCATCATTATATATTATAAACATGTACTAATAAGTAAATTTTTTAAAGAGGTGTGGATGTATTTCAAGGGACCATTTGCCTAACATACATGAAGCCTTGGGTTCACTGCCCAGGAGGAAAGTTTTTTCAAAAGCATTCACAAATTTGGCTTGTTTATATTCCTGTCAAATGATTCTTCCTTCTTTTTTTTTTTTTTTTTTTTTTTTTTTTTTTTTTTTTTTTTTTTTTTTTTTTTTTTTTTTTGAGACATGGTCTTGCTTTGCAGTTCAGGCTGGCCCTGAGCTCACTATGTAGCCCAGGCAAGCCTCAAACTCAGCAATCCTCCTGTCTCTGCCTCCCGAGTGCTGGGATTACAGGCATGAGCCACCACACCCAGCCTTCCTTCATCTTTGTACAACACTGTCTAAGACAGTTTTCTCTTAGTCTAAACAAAGTGTGCTCCCCCTGTAGCTTATACCTCTCCTGGTCTTCCTCAAGCAAACAAAACTATCTCAGGGCCGGGGATGTAGTTCAGTAGAGCTCCACCTACTTCCCAAGCACAAGATCCTAAGTTCAATCCTCAGTGCTGGAAAAAAGAAATTATATATAAATAAAATTTGTATGTATACACACATACAAAGAACCTGACTATAAGATTATTTCTCCAGCTTTGCACATATTTATTTTTAAAAAGATGGAATGGTAATACTTTCTTCTTTTTAGTATAAAATTTTTTATACCATGATATACAGGCCTCACTCTCATGGCCTTTTCCCAAAATAATGAAGTTAAACTTAGATTTAAACTTTGGCTACCAAATAACCAAATTCTTTCGGAATTTTCTTCAGGAAGAAAATTCAGCTAAAGATTGCTCACCAGTGTGAAACTGTTTATCTGGCAGTCATGATTCACAGAAGCTCAAAAACCAAAATATTTAGTTCTGTTTTATACTGAAATAAAACTAGATTGGAATTTATAATAAAGTCACAACACAAAAGATATTACTTGGTAAAGTCCTCAAAGTAGATTTTATTTTACATTTCTTTAAATGACTGCGGAATTATTAAAAATCACTCAAATCTGACAATTTAGGGGCAATGGTAGAACCAGGAGTTTTGGACAGAAGCAAACATAAATTAACCGGTGTTCTGCTAGCTCACTGAGCTAACACCACAATGCCAATTATTCTAAACCTCAAAAGATCTCACAAGTGGTTTGAATTGGCCCCCTTATAACTGTTCAAATAAAAAAAAGTTATGGAAAAGAAATTAGCTTCCAATATATGCTGTCTTTGAAAATAAAATTTGAAAAATGTACTTTTGCAACAATCTACAAAGCTTGGTACAGTGTTTATACATAAGAAGAACCAGTAATCCCCAAAGACTTTTGCAAAATTCAAAATATTCTAAAAGGTACTTTAAGTGGCACTGCATTAGTAACATTTTTTGAAGCATTTTGTTGAAAAGAAATCCCAGTAAGACTGTTCTCACCTTTACGAAAAGACCTAATACCTTTCTAAAACAAAAATACATTTTGCATTAAGAAGCAACACTGTATAATTCACTGGTAGATTAAGATTTCCGAGATTATAAGAAATGGGACCAAAACAAGACACACTCAAAAAGGGATGGTTAACACAAGAAATGTGCTATAAGTAAAGTGCATGAAAGGAAGCCTGCTCAGCTAAATGAAGTAGACAAAGGTCAGAAGTCAAGGTCATTCGCCAGATCGGCAGCAGGCTCGAAAACCACACTGCAAATTCTGGCATCCGCTGGCAGTATCCGCATGAGGACCTGTATGAAAAGAGAAAAGTGTGAAAAGAGGAATTTCTTAACAATCTTATACAAACAATTTTCTTTATGAAGGAGCTAAAAATTTTATTTGCTTTATTAGTAATATAGAATCTTACAATGGGTATATATAAAATTAATCGGACAAAAATTGTCAATAACCGTCTGACACTAACCAGTGTTTTTCATGGTCCAAAAGGTAATAGAAAAGGGAAAAAAACAATTTTTGGCAACACTCTTACAAAATAAAAGCTCAGAAAGAAAAGGAGCAATTTAAGAAGCAGGACTACATGGCTAATTACAAATGTAATTAAGGGAAACCAAAGCAAAAAACTGAAAAAACATATAATAGGCCAGCTAAATAATTCACTATTGAGCAATTACAATAAATATACAAAATTTAAAATACGCCATACATAAACTTGGCATATTTGCCATTATTTGTTTTTAACATTTATAGCAGAAAATCCGAGGAAGGTTAAATGAAATTATTTTCCAAATTTAAATAAATAATGAGTAATTAAATATCTGAGATAATAAAAGCTGTGGTTCACTTATAAAGAAGAGTAATAAAACATCTGTGGAATAACTGACATTTTATTCCACTCACATTATGCTACCCAAATATTAGACAAAAGGGAACATAGCTGAGAATTAGAAAAATAACAAAAAAGATTCATAGCACATTTTCAAATGTTAAGTACATTAAGTAAATGGCAGTTTTTATAAAGGCAGGCAAATATGAAAAGGTTGTGTGACTGTATTGAAGTCTTTCAGTATTTTTAAAACATGGAAAAATAGAGCAATTAATTAGTTCTATGCTCACTAGAAAAATCAAGCTCCTTAGTAACTGTAATATGTAAGGACTAAACAAACTTGAAAGCACACAAAATATGATTTTACTGCTGAATATAACTGTATATAAATGGATTATAACTGAAAAGCCACAGTATGCTTAATACCAGCTTAACTCAAAAATGCACTTTTTCCCCCAGTACCACCACCAAAAAGAAAGGCACTTTTTGTTTTTGTAAAGGCACTTCATTACAAAAGGAAAGTCTGATAACACCACTATTTCTGTTAAATTCCAAAAATTTAACCTTTCTTTTTAGTTCCAAAATGGCATATGTGAAAGAGAATTTCTTAGGTTATTTAACCACTGAAGCATAATGCTCCTCTATTCCACTATGGAAACGACAACAAGTGTTTATGAAAAGAAATGAGTGAACTTTACACATTATGTGGAACTCCAATACCCTCTGCCTGTGACGATAAGCCTTTCAAAGCACGCAAACTGCAATCTCAATCCCATTTACCTATTGCAAAGTGCCAATACTACAACTAAACCTGCATACTGAGGTCTTACTTTAGGAGAACAAACTCATACACTAACATCTTTTGTCTTAAAGGAAAAACACAATAACACACATGCCAAAGGTTCATCACCACTGGTCTATGCTTTTATTTTCAAATAATTATATTTAATTTTAAAATGACATAATCCCTGGTTCTGCATTTAAACAAACAACAATAGAAGATGCGACATTAAGTTGCCTGAACCACAAAGTCAAGTTAAAATTTCTTAGCATGTACTAGTACTTATAAGAAATCTCCAGGCAAGGAACCCCAGAATGGAACCTCTTCTTCCCATCAGTTTTCAACAGATTTCCCTTCAAATTCACTCAGAGCTTTTGCTGCTGGGTACCACACAGGCCCTGGGTCCCTCCTCAGTCTGTCTACTAATCATCTGCCCACTCATCATCTAGTTCACTGAGACCCAAGCCCTGCCTCCTTGCATCCCCTGGTCTTCAGAGTCTGTCAAGAAATGTCTAAATTAGGCCACAGATGTAGCTCGGTGACCCTGTGCCTGCCTGGGAAGCACAAGGTCCTGAGTTTGATCCTTAGTATAGCAAAAGAAAAGTCTGACTCGCTAGCTTTTGGCAAAAAGTATCTGATTAGCATTTTATCAGCATGTAATTCTACTCTCGATTTTTTAATGCAAGAAATAAGAGATGTGCAGACTCAACTTTCCAAACTAAAATATCATAAAATACTTCATAATATCTGCATTCTTATTTTTTGTTTTCAAAGAGATGGGCTCCCACCGTGTTGCCCAGGTTGGCCCCAACCTCTGGGCTCAAGCAATCTTCCTGTTTCACCTCATAAGTACACGGGACTACAGGTGTGTGTCACCACACCTAGCCATGTCCAAGAAGGAATGTTACACCAAGTTCTACAGTGAACTCAGGGAAAACTGTGAGGCTGGAAGCAAAAGAAACGAAGTGCACAACTGGCTTCCAAGGGAAAGTAGAAAAGAAGCTCCACAGGGAAATCAGATCCAGAAAACTACTCTTCTGGAGGTTCCCAGCTGTCTAAACAGGACACAGCTTCCCACCACCCCACCTGAAAAACACCGGGAGCCCACATCCTTGGGGTTTACTCTTGCACCTGTGTCTCAAAGTCTAGACATGGTGGGAAATAAGAGATGAAAAATGTAGATATGAAAGCATGTACTTCGGATTAAGGAGAAAGCTAACAGAATACTACAATCAGCATCTCCTTATTCATAACAAAATTCCTGCTGATACTGACAAAAAATGTGCCATTTCCTTCACGGATAAGTTTCAGTGGGATTCTAAGTATATTGAGAGGAAATACCAGTGTACTAGGAACCCCTGAAACACTGGCCAAAAAACTCTGTAGAAGACAGAACTAAGAGCTAGAAAGCAAGATGCCAAGATGACCAATGATGGTGCAACTTACAAAAGCACTGGGCAGTCCAAGACACAGATTTTTATTGGTCATCAACTAGGGTAAAGGCCACTATGAGCAAGGATACCACTACATGTCAAGGGACTCAGTCCATGTGGTTTCTATGGAAATTAATGTAAGCAAAGCTTGTGAAGGGCAAAACAAAGCATTCTTGAATTAGGAACAGAACAAACAAAATACATGGTTGTAATCAGAACACGGTCTTCCTAGTAAGAAGGTTTTCCATGTGCAAATGGAATTTGGGTGTGAGCTCCTCTGACCTCAACATGTAAGTTTCAGCCAGACTCACTTCTATAAATAAGCCAATTGAGGAGTTAACACTTCACAGCCTACACTGCTTATAGGTTGCTTAATCAATATTTTGAACCCTGCAGCAGTGGTGTTTTTAACAATAAAAGTAGGGGGGGCCAGGGATTTAGCCCAGTAGTTCTAGTGCCTGCCTAGCAAGCACAAGGTCCCTGGTTTGATCCCGGTAACAATACCGGGCATAATGACTCACGCCCACCAGCAATCAGTACCACATACCACAGAGCCAAGTGTGGCGGCTCACACCTGTAATTCCAGCACTTGGAAGGCAGAGGTGGGAGGATTGCTGAGTTCAAAACTTGCCTGGGCTACATTGTGAGCTCAGGACTACCCTGAATTGCAAAGTGAAACCATGTCTCAAAAAAAAAAAAAAAGTTAAAGTATGGTCTTTCTGGAGAAACCTAAAATCTCATAACTAATAGCCATAATATAACAGCTTTGATGCTACAATAACATCATAAAGTCAATCAGAAAAGTGACTGGCTATTTGATCCTAACAATCCATAAAAGCAAGTTTTCAACATAGGATTTTTCTGAAGGGCTACGGAAAAGTACAAGTAGAAAAATCACTGTTTTAAACTTGGTTTCATATGGCAGAAAATATGTGAAGAGCAATTTCCAAAGCATGAAAATTGTAAGAAACATTAACAGTAAGATCCTTCAGTATCACAGAGGAAGTGTCAAGTAAAAGGATAAATGAATGAGAGAGCAAGAAGAAATACAGATCTATGAGGTCACCAAGTGTATTGAGTGAACAGCTGTATTTCAAGAGACAAACAATTCAAAATATACAACAGTTCACTTTAAATATGTGAATTACAACCAGAACACTTTCCTCTCAGTGGAGGACAGAGAATCCAAATGATTATAATATATGAGGGCAAACTATATGAAAGAATAATAAATAAAATAAAACTGCATACTGATGAAGAATAAATCCTGGAAGAAGAAATTAAATAACTATAAAGCCGTAATTTTCCCCACTTGCATTACAGAAGGACTGTCTTCCCAGGTTGTGAGTCGGTGCATTACTCATGCTGTATTTCTGCACTTACCTTAACTTACCTGTAATTCCTCTTTAACTTAAATTAGAAACACAAGAGAGCAAATCATCTGAGACTGTGTCACTTCCAGAGCTATGAGCTAATCTATTTTAATTCATAAAGTATATACATTGAAATGCAAATAGGCACAGATTAAATTTACTTACTATAATTGTTCAAAATGTCTTTCAGAGCTCTAAACTAGCTATTCCAATTAACATTTTTAAATGATAAAGAATTTTATAAATGCTACGGTTAAGAGGTCTTTTTATACAAACCTAAAAGTCTAACAAATCACTTAGAGGAATCAAAAAACATGCACTTTGTATCAATGCATAGTACAGTGTCTTTTCCCCAACCCTTATTGTTTGAATATAGGATAGCTATCTTCTCAAGAAACTCAGCAAGTGGGCTGGAGATTTAGCTCAAGGGGTACCACACCTAGCTTGGAAGCACAAGGGAGTTACATCCTCCTACCGCAAAAAAAAAAAAAAAG
>PVIC010030792.1:0-21699 GCA_004025085.1 Thryonomys swinderianus
TGCTCATTAAATCATTCAGCAAATTAAAAAACTAAATTAGGGGCAAGAGATTTAGCTCAGTGCTTCTGGTGCCTGCCTCACAAGCTCAAGGTCCTGAGTTTGATCCTGGTAACCACATACCACAGTGTCAGGCGTGGTGGCTCATACCTGTAATCCCAGCACTCTGGAGGCAGAGACAGGAAGATTGCTGAGTTTGAGGCTTGCCTCATAGTAAGCTCAGGGCCAGCCTGAACTACAAAGCGAGAGCCCATCTCAAAAAAAAAAAAAAAAGACTAAATTAGGTTTCTAAAATAGTGTTTTAAACTTGTATAATCCACTGTAGTTTTCTTCTGTTTTTCCTGTATTCGCTTGGATGTCCTAGGCTGAGCCTATTCCCGAGGCAGGGCAAATATTATGATCCTTGTCTTAGTAAGAAATGATTCAGTTCAGGTTGAAAAAGACCTTTTGATCAGCTAGTGCCCGTGCTGGGATTAGATCACTGAATTTCTCACTCTGAGGTTCAGTAATTTCTTTTCCACAGTTACTTACCTGTAGAGTACCTCACTTTTTGGTAATTTTTTCAACTTTCTCCTGAATTCCTCCTTTGCTGTTTAGCATCTACTGTTGATGCTGTGGTGGTGAATGTTGAAAAACAACCAGGAAGTGCCGGGCGTGGTGGCTCACGCCTGTAATCCTAGCACTCGGGAGGCAGAGGCAGGAGGATTGCTGAGTTCAAGGCTTGCCTGGGCTACATAGTGAGCTCAGAGCTAGCCTGAACTACAAAGCGAGACCCTGTCTCAAAAAAAAAAAAAAACCCAGGAAATAAATGTTCTCCCCCAGAGTTGTTCCTTGTTTAGAGGGCTGGGGATGTGATCAGCACCAGTACCTAGACATAGCTGTCAAAGTCAGAGGTTACCCATGAAGAGGTGGGTGGGAGTGTCTCCTATGGTAAAGGATGTTAGAGAGGTCATCCTTTGTTAATTTGGACCCCAAAGAATCAGCAGGATCCTCTCTCTCTCTCTCTCTCTCTCTCTCTCTCTCTCTCTCTCTTTCTCTCTCTCTCTCAGTTTTTTTCTTTTTGCAGTACCAGGGGTTGAGCTCGGGTCCTTGTGCTTCCAAGGTAGGCACAGTACCACTTGAGCTAAATCCCCAGCCCTTGGTTTAGACAGCAGTCCAATAAGAGAAACTTGGTTCTTAAAAGTCATTTGGCCGGGCCGGAGGGTTAGCTCAGTGGTTCCAGCGCCTGCCTCACAAGCGCAAGGTCCTGAGTTCGATCCCTGGTAACCACATACAATGCTGGGCGTGGAGACTCATGCCCACCAGCATTCAATACCGCATTCAACAATGCCAGGCGTGGTGGCTCACGCCTGTAATCCCAGCACTTGGGAGGCAGAGGCAGGAGGATTGCTGAGTTCAAGGCTTGCCTGGGCTACATAGTGAGCTCAGAGCCAGCCTGAACTACAAAGTGAGACCCTGTCTCAAAAAAAGGAAAAAAAGAATAAAAAAAGTCATTTGGCCATTCTCTCAAAGCGAGAATGCTGGATATTCATGGGTAGGTAGGTCATGAGAAGGCCTTGAGTCATGGACATGCCTCAGAGATGTTGGGAGAAGAGAGTGGTGAAGAAGCAGAGCAGGTCAGTTAGAGAGGCAAATTCGAGCCCTGACTCTAGAGCCTATCGCAGTGGTGATGAACTTATGTCACATGTCCTGCAACAGGTTGTTTGTATCTTTGAAAGCTCTTAAAAGTTTTGCCATTGCTGGCCTGCTAGCTGTTTGACTTTTCTAAATTTCAGTTCCCTACTTCGTGAGGCTACTGTAAGAACAAAACATGACATGCTACTGTCTTAAATTCATGGGAGAAAAAAGGGGGAAATCGATGAATAAAGGTACTGAGATACACTCAGCATATGTGAGTTATACTGTTTTTTAATCATGCTATACTAATTTGACCTCCTTTGGCAAGGAGAAGCCATGAAAGATTTTAAACAAATGACATGTTCAACTTCTTTCTATGAAAAGATTTTAAATAATGTGCATAGGAACAAGTTTCTAATATCAAAACAGTGGATTCAGTTTCACACATGATGAGTTTGATTTTCAAGCAGTACACTGAATGTATACCTCTAAAACAGTGTGAAGAGGAGTTTACCGTAGTTACTTTTAATCTTTACTTGACTTGCTTGGTCAGGATGTGAAAGATCATCTGGTTCATTCTGCCAACCTCTGAATCTAGATGAGTTCAGGTCTGCATCCAGGGCTTTATATCTATATGTAATTAAGATAGAGGAGCGAGTATTTGGAAGTGGGCTAGGTAGCAGGTGTGAGGACTACCGTTCAGCTAGGAATATAGCTTTGGATGGCAACTCTTGGCAGGTTGGGTTTTTTTCTAGAATGGTCTGTTAATTTCCTCTTTCAGATTTGCAAAAGCCTCTTTTTTATGCCCTCCAGTTGTTATTACACTGATTCCAAGGAATCTGTGTCTGGTTACATTTTTTACTGTTTTGTAATGCTGTCTGAAGTAATACAGTTCAGAATGCAAAGGGAAGTTATGATCCTGTGAAAAAGGGCTGATTTCTAACACTCGTCTCTTATAGCATCTACCAACACACAATTCATATTTCGTAGAATGTATATGGCAGAAGGTACTTCTTACTGTTTAAATGGCTTTAACTCTTAGGACATATATTTATCATGAAAATAACTTAGCAAAATCTTGTAATTTTCATTTAGTGACCAATAAATCAACAAATAGATTAAACACTTTTTTTTGAATGCTGTTGTATATGACCTTTCTGTTTAAGTATATCTATATTACACGTAGACTGTCCTGGATACTACTTTACTATAATACACCCCTGGTTTTGCCAGTCCAAAATTAACTTATCTTGCTTTGAGAATAGAGCATCTTTTCTGCTTACTAGCTTTGTATTATAATGTACAAGAATTGAATTTGTTTACTCTTAGATAGAATTTTTCTTAATAGAAAGTGTTTCCAGATTTTGTTATAAGTAATAACATTTTTTTGACTGAATAATTTGTTTTTAATATGTTGTTTTAGTTTCCGATACTATGGCAGTGACAACAGGGACTACGACAACGTTTCCTATGAGCAATCATACTCGAGAAAGAGTGACTGTAGCCAAGCTCACATTGGAGAATTTTTACAGCAACTTAATTCTACAGCATGAAGAGAGAGAAACCAGGTATAGGAAAGGATGGCCAAGCTTTTGTTAAAGTGGTATGCAGTGAGTGGACTGTAAATGTGTTTTTCATTAATAATGTGTATTAATAATAATAATGCATGCCTTTTTAATTTCCTGCACTTACTGTGGTCCTAGTTATTTTATTTCACAGAATAATTTCTTGGAGTACCCAAAGTCTATGTGCCTATATACTTTATCATGTCAGTTGCTGTTTTAAATGAACATTTTCCAGCTGTATAATTATAGTTTATCATTATACTTTTTAGAGCCATGTTTTATGAATGATTATCTTTATTCCAAAACATATCCTAAGTATATCTTTGGGAAAGTATGCGTTTAAAAAGTGGCATGTTGTTTTGCCTTCATGAAACTTATATATGATAAAGGAGATAGGGTACCTAAATATTATATAAAAGAATAAAGAGTATCACTAAAACAAGGATAAAGAAAGGGGAGATTGCTTTTGACTAACATAACTGGGAATACTTCTTAAATAGTAATGGCATTTAAGTAGGCTGTAAAGGAAGAGTACTATTTACACAGCATAAAGGGAAGGAGAAAGGTAAAAGAGTGAGAAGAATATTAGAAGTTACCTCAGGTGAGCTAGTATCCCATTTAGCTCTGGTTCAGGATGTGCTAAGTTTCAGATATCATGGGAGCCCTGGATTCTATGTTAGTTATAGTTGTTCTTGTGGTATTGGAAAACCTTGAAGATTTTTAAACTGAAGAATTAGATGATCACAAATGTTTCACTTCCAGAACTTTCACTGTGATATGTAGAATGGATGTGGAGAATTAGAAACAGGAAGGACTGGTGATACCCTGGCAGGTGGAAAGGGGCTTAAATTAGGATTGATGACAACAGTAGAGAACTGACAAGTGAGAAACATTGGCAAAATGTGGCAACCAGTCAGACAGGAAGTATGAGGGAAATAAGTCTATATGGGCTGGAAATATCATGCCCTGACAAAGGGAGAATGATACAGTTTAATGAAACAGGACTAGAAAAGAAACAGTTTTGCACAGATATGACTATAGCTGAGGAGGGATTTAATAAGCTAGAAAATAAAACCTAAGTAACTATTTAGGAGTCAGTTTAGAGAAACAGTTAAAAAATATGGAGAACAGTGAAAAGAGCAGACATATTTCTAAAATTAAAAGTCTTAAAGTAGGAGCGCACTTGTACCATGCTCTCTGGATTCAGTCCTTAGCATCGAGGAAGCAAACACAATTCCTAAGCGAGGAAGTGAGGGAGGAGAATGGGGCATAGGTAACCAGAGATGAGGAATGTAGCCCCAAGAGAAGTTTCAAAAGATTCAATTTAGGAAGAAGGAAAGTGATCCCAAATATCTAATCTAAATGGTTAATACTTTGAAATGCCTCCGTGTTCAGATGCTCCCAAACTGATGGTGGTTTAGCTTACAGTTTTTCAACTTTGTGATCATGAAAATGTGATGGGTGCCTTGAGCTGAGGTTTAGCTCAGTGGCGACATGCGTGCCTTGCCTGCATTCAAACCCTGGGATTGGTAGTTTAAAAAAAAAAAAAAGTGCTGGGGATTTAGCTCAAGTGGTACCGCGCCAGCCTTGGACACACAAGGGCCGGAGTTCAATCTCTGGTACCGCAAAAAAGAAAGAAAGAGAGGGGGAGGGGGAGGGGAGAGAGAGAGAGAAAGAAGTGATAAGTATCTAGCAGAAATTATAAGAGTATATATTTTGAATTTTGACCCTTTACTAGCTTGGGATATTCAGTATGGTACTCTGGTGATTGGGGCAGTGGCAGTGACTGTGGCTCTCACCCAGCCAGCAGTCAGAGGGATAGCCGCGGGTGCTCTGCAGTGTACTGTGCTGCTAAGCTGTGACGTAGGTTAGGCATATTAGAGGCATTTTCAGCTCATACTGTTTAAAGTTTATGATGGGTTTGTTGTAAGTAGCCCTTTTAAAGTGGAGGAGCACCCATACAACCACAACATAAGTAATAATGATAATATCACGTGCATTTTAAAAAATAAAATAAAAATATTTTCCAGCAGTAGATTTTAAGCCAAGAGAGAATTATTTGGAATTAAAATAAAGGATCTTTTGCTAAGGGCTCCTTGTAGAAAGGGAATAAACAGGGCTGGGGGATAATTCAGGGCTAGAGTGTAGCCTGTGGAAATTCTTGAGTTCAATCTCTGTACCAACTTCATAAAAGAAAAAAAGAAGGAAAAGAAAAGGAATAAAGATTAACTTCAAACTTTGACAGATATGGTATAATTTTAATTTCTAGGGTACGACTGAAAAATGAAAGTGTAAGTTGGGTATTGTGTGCACGCCTGTAATCCTAGCATTCAAGAGGCCTAAGCAGAAGGGTTGTCATGAGTTCAAGGCCAGCCTGATGTACAAAGCGAGACCCTCTCTCAGAAAACCAAACCAAACTAACAAACAAAAAGGAATAAAAATACAGAGGATTCTGTGTAACTTCCACAGAAGAAGAGGGAAAAAAATGGTGTGAGGGGTAGAAATCCATTCAGAACAGAAGAGAATAGAAAGGCTGGGTTACCAAAAATTGAAAAAATTGAAGTATCAAAATAGGACAAATAAGTTAGAAATAAAACTGAATATATTCATAATGTAATTAAAGTTTTGGAAGCAGTTGGATCTTTATAAGAGCATAACAGGGAAGTGAGTAGTCTGGGGATTTAGCTCAGTGATAGTGCACTTGCCCAGCATTCATGAGGCCCAGTTTCTTCAAATACTGTATATTCTGAAATGAGAACAGTTAGAAAAATATGTGCTTAAAATTCTAATTATTTTTTCCATTGAAAAGGCAAAAGAAGTTAGAAGTGGCCATGGAAGAAGAAGGATTAGCAGATGAAGAGGTAACGTAATTACCTGTAATTATTATATGAAAGTAAGTGAGCTGGGGATGTAACTCTGGTGGAGTATTTCATATGTAGGGCTGGGTGTTACATTCCCGGTACTTAAAAGAACAAAACAAAAAAGGATTTTTAGCTGGGCATGGTAGGGTGTGTCCATAATCCCAGCACACCGGGAGGCTGAGGCCATGCAAGCCTAGCCTGCCCAAACCAGAAATTTAATAAGACCTTATTTAAAAATTTAAAAAGAGATGAGAATGTAGATCAGTGGGAAGGACCTTGGTTCAACCCCCAGTACTACTTAAACAAAACAGATTCAAGAGCCAGGCCTGGTGATGCATGCCTGTAAACCCAGCTACCTAGGAAACTAAGGTAAAGAGATGACAAGTTTAAAACCAGCTAAAGTGGGCCAGAGGGTTAGCTCAGTGGTTCCGGCGCTTTGCCGCGCAAGTGCAAGGACCTGAGTTCGATCCCCAGTAACCACATAGAATGCTGGGGCGTGTCTCCACGCCCACCAACAATCAACGCCACATACCACAATGCCAGATGTGGTGGCTCACGCCTGTAATCCCAGCACTCGGGAGGCAGAGACGGGAGGATTGCTGAGTTCGCGGCGGCTTGCCTGGGCACCACAGTGAGCTCAGGGCCAGCCTGAACTACAACGTGAGACCCTGTCTCAAAAAGCAAAACAAAACAAAACAAAACAAAACAAAAAACCAGCTAAAGCAATTCATGAGATTGTATGTCAAAGTAAAATTTTTTTTGTTTTGTTTTTGAGTCAGGGTCTTGCTTTATAGTTTAGGGTGGTCCTAAACTCACTGTGTAGCCCGGGCTAGCCTCAGACTCACAGCAATCTTCCTGTCTCTGCCTCCCATGTGCTGGGATTACAGATGTGAGCCACCACACCTGGCATTGTGTTGTGTGGTACAGGGGGATGGAACTCAGGACCTTGAGCTTGCCAGGCAGACGCTGGAACCACTGAAGTAAATCCTCTGCCCCAAAGTAAAATTCTTTAGGGGCTGAAGTTATAGTTCAGTTGTATGGTGCTTATCTAGCATGTGCAAGGCCCTGTTTCAACCCCTAGTTGCCAGAAGAAAAAGGATATAAGTGAAGTAATGAATACATATGCAGAATAATGACTGTATTTGAGCTATAAAGGGAACAGTAAAGAAAATACAATGTAATTTGACAGTACTAGTGAAAAGCTAGATTTATAACAGTTTACTAAGAAAGATGTTTTTTTTTCTGGGTATTGGGAATCACAATCTAGATTAGTTAGCAGTTTTCAGTGATCAGCAAAGAGTTTCTGTAAAGAGTAGACCACCAAATGATTTGAAATCAAGATTGTTTTCTAATCTTCCCTTTCTCTAGGTCTATAGCTATATCTTTATAGTTGCAAAGTTTAAATCAGATATAAAAATATTCTATGGCTTACCCATAGTGGTTACTTTGTTAATCACCTGACTCAATCTAGAAAACTCAAATTTTGACATTTATATTTTTATACTTAACACATGGAATCAATATATTTTAAAAGCTCATTTCATTTATACCTTTTAAATTTTAGTGAGAAAAGTAATGTTTATGACAAATAACTGTATAATTATAGTTGTACTGATACAGAAGCCTTAAATAGAACACTTTAATTTGACTTCTGGAGGGGTGTTTACAAAGCAGATGCCAGAGCAATCTCAGTACTGGGGAAGACATGGCCAGGCTGGTTTTGTGATAACATTTCAGGTTCTGTTCTTGGATCCAGACATATTTGATTTGTATAGCTAACTCTTAATTATTTTTACTTCCACAACAGAATAATTAGTTTTCTGTTTTTTTTCTAAAATATTTGATCCTCACAGTTTATTTCTTAATAAACACCTACCATTTTCCCCTTTACTGTAAGAAAGCCCAGTTAGACCTGTCACCTGATGACCGGCACCCTTAGTGGAAGCGCAAGGCAATGGTCACTGTGGCCCGGTGTAACTAAGTTCCTGTTTTTCAAGAAGTGGCTGGCACACTTGTAATCATAGGACTTTGGGAGTCTGAAGCAGGAGTATCACAGGTTCAAGCACAGCCTAGCCAATTTAGCAACTTAGTGAGACTCTGTTTATAAAGGGAGAGAGCACAGGGAATAGAGTTCAATATGAAGTACCACAAGAAGGGGGGACAAATTAGAAGAACTGGAAATTTGAGCTTTCTTCTGACTCACCTTTTAAAAGTACTAGCAAGTAATTAGAAAGTTTTCAAAACAATTGCAAGCCAAATCAAATATATCTGTAGGTCAAATACAGTTTTTAGCTTCCTATTTCCATTTCCTGGTTTGTATTAGCAAGTGCTAAGTGAGTGCAGATATTTTAATTAGTCCAAATAACCTGTAGATAATGTGAAAAGATTTTGCCCCTAAAAATAGTCTCTAATAATACCTAGTATAAAACTTCCAAATTATTCCTGTAAAGGTATTTTTAATTCTAAAAATCCTTATTATTAGGTTATATGATGGGTCCTGGATTATGTTATTCTGTACAATAGACAAACTCTCAACCTAGTATAAAATGTTAGAACTATCCTTATGTGGGATGATTTTTTTTTTTTTTGAGACAAGGTCTCGCTTTGTGGTTCAGGCTGGCCCTGATCTCACTATGTAGCCCAGGTAAGTCTTGAACTCAGCAGTCCTCCTGCCTCTGCTTCCCAAGTGCTGGGATGACAGGCGTGAGCCACCACGCCTGGCACTGTGGTATGTGGTATTGATGGCTGCTGGGCATGAGTCACCACGCCCAGCATTGTATGTGGTTACTGGGGAGTGAACTCAGGATGGTGTGCTTTTGAGGCAGGCGCCGGAACCACTGAGCTAAATCTCCGGCCCTGGAATGATTTTTAATAAGGATACTTAATAAAAATCCAGTTACTTAATGAAAATAGCACTCATTCTATAATAGAAAATGATTGGGAAATAATTTATGAAAATGAATGAAAAGTTTTGTGAAGTTTAAACCATATACTGTGTCCAGGGAAAGCATATATCCTGAGATGAAGTTATTAGCTGAACGCTTTTATATCTCAACTTTACCATGCACTGTCTTACATAAAACTGGGTACCCTACATACTGAGAGTTTGAGGAATGCTCATTTAAAATGAATGGAAAAAGAAAATATCTACTTTCATCTCAACAAAATCTCCTCAAACATGAACTATTAATGGAGAATCAAAATAGACCAATTTAAGCTACAAAAGAGAGCTATGAAGGAATGAAAGAATGCTTGCTCAGTGGTAGAATGCTTGCCCTCAGTGAGTTTTATTTATTTATATTTTTAGTAACTGTTGTCTGTGTAATGAGGTCATCTTTGACAGAGTAGAAAGTTTCTGCATCTGTAACCAACCTGTACTGTTTTTTAACCCACGAAAGAAGAGATTCAGAACAATTTTCCAGAATTCTCACATTTATTCATTTGTGTAATTTAAAAAATTTTAAACACTACTTTAAAGGACTTGATACTATAGTGTCACCTAGTGGCCTTTAAAATAAGTCTAAAAATATAAAACTTTTGACAAGACTATTTTGTTTTACTATTATTTCAGACTTTTAAAATTAGTCAAAAGATACTGTTGAACACTTATGTGTAAAAAGGATGGGACCATTCTATTGATGTAAAAAAAAAGCCAAAAATAGTCCTCACAAATTCCATCTTTGTTTATGTAGTTATATAAATATAGTTTTAACTGTATAATAAAAGATCGAAACTATCCTAATTCCATAGTTAGGGCAATCTGTCTTTGCCTTCTGAGTAACTGCTACTATGCTGCTACTAGATCAGTATAGTTTTTTGGTAAACAGCAAAAATTTTATGTCTTTATTTTAGGTAGTTTCCCATTGCCTGACTTATTACCAAAAAAGCCTCTGCATTATTGAGTACAATTTCCAAACTACAAAATATCACTATATTTATACTTCTACTATTGATATGCCTGAGTGAGTAACTTCCATCATGTTTTACGACATACTTTGTTGATATTATCCTCTTAAATTAATTTGGCTAGAGATATCTGAATTCTAGTATAGTGATGATACATACACGTATTTTTCTAATAATCTTTTTTTTTTTTTTTTTTTTTTTTGAGACAGGGTCTTGCTTTTGTAGTTCAGGCTGGCCCTGAGCTCACTATGGTGCCCAGGCAAGCCGCTGCAAACTCAGCAATCCTCCTGTCTCTGCCTCCCGAGTGCTGGGATTACAGGCGTGAGCCACCATGCCTGGCATTGTGGTATGCGGTGTTGATTGTTGGTGGGTATGAGTCTCCACACCCAGCATTATATGTGGTTCCCAGGGATTGAACTCAGGACCTTGCGCTTGCAAGGCAGGTGCCGGAACCACTGAGCTAACCCTCTAGCCCTTACTAATAATCTTTTAAAAATAGACATAGAGCCAGGTGTGGTGGCTCACGCCTGTAATCCCAAGCACTCGGGAGGCAGAGGCAGGAGGATTGCTGAGTTCAAGGCTTGCCTGGGCTACATAGTGAGCTGAGGGCCAGCCTGAGCTACAAAGTGAGACCCTGTCTCAAAAAAAAAAAAAAATAGACATAGAAGTAGAACTGGAGAGTTCAATGCTTGTAACTAGAGCTGACTTTAGGAGCAATATTTCTGAGCTGTTAGGATCTTTTTGACTTGTCTTGCCTTCTGAGCTGAAACAAAGCTTTGTAAGGTTCAGCTCAAGATGAGCATGAGTTTAGTTTATTTCTCATTCTCTTTCCTCTAGTTGTCTCAATCATGTCTAAGAATTAAGTGTATAAAAATAGAGAAGCCAGATACAGTAGTGGGCACCTGTGATTACAGTTACTCAGAAGGCAAAGAGAGAAGGATCACAAGTTCAAGGCCAACCTGGGCAACTTAGACTCAGAATAAAAAATAAAAAGGGCTAGAAGTATAATATGCTCAGTGGTAGAGAGCTTGCCTAGTATGTACAGGACCCTGGGTTTGATCCCTAGCACTAGGAGAAAAAACAAAAAGAAATATTTGATGAGAGGGAAAACTGAGACTTGGAACAATGAAATAAATATCTGCCAAATGAAAACGTCAGGTATTTCAGAATGTGGCTCATTAGTAGTAGTTACTGTGATCTTTGTAGGATCAACTGCAATTGCTGACTTGGGTATTTCAGTAACTTCTTTTTTTTGCTGCTTTGTATTTTCAAGAAGTTTTGTGGCATGTGTCTAGCAGTTTAATAAAATTTATGCAAGAGTAAAATCTGTCATAAAATTTATCAATGTTACCATGAACAAATTTCTATGGAAATACTGCTGTTGTGAGATTTTTGGTGTCACAGGTCTCAGGTTGTAACAGAGCAACCTTAGAAATTAAGGTGGAAGCATTATAGTTTTCCTGATAGTGAAGATAAATATCAGGACATTACTAGTATTTTCTAAGGTTTCATTTTTGTATGTGAATTAAGTCAGGATAAAGATGGAGGAATTAATTTCATAAATATGATGAGATAGTTAATTATTGTGAATTAAATTGGCATATTAATAAAAGAATGAAGTTTATGTTTATGTAGAAAGAGAGATAAGAGAGATGAATGAGAACTTAGTTCATTTGAAATATTGGAATCCACTTCAAGAATAAAGATTTAATAATTGTTAAAAATGTTTTCTTGGGTTTGTTCTTTCTGTGCTTAATACTTGGCTACATTATAGCACTAGTATATCATATTTAAGATGCCTCAGTTTTTACATGCATCATCTTTAATACTCTTTAAGTGCCCTTGAAACAACCTAACTATAAGATCATCCTTTTAAATTGTCCTTGAATAGAAAAAGTTACGCCGATCACAACATGCTCGCAAAGAAACAGAGTTCTTACGTCTCAAGAGGACTAGGCTTGGCTTGGATGACTTTGAGTCTCTGAAAGTTATAGGAAGAGGAGCTTTTGGAGAGGTGAGCTTCTTTTCAGGTTACCATGGCTGAACACATATATCTTAATGTAGTTTAAAATGTGTATTAAAATATATTTCTTAAGATAATCGCATAGTAAATTCTGCCTCTTTTTAAAGCAACCTACTTTTCACTCTTGAATGTAGAGTGCAGTAACCTTGACTGTTTAACATTTACTATATATTTTTTATCCTAGGTGAGGCTGGTCCAGAAGAAAGACACAGGTCATATCTATGCAATGAAAATATTGAGAAAGGCTGATATGCTTGAAAAAGAGCAGGTATGAGGGCTTCTACACACACACGCAGTGCAAAGGAACATCCATGACCATGCTTTACAATAAGGGTTTATATGAAATTTTTAAATAAGAACTTTGTCTTACTATTAATTTTAGTAGCCCATCTGCTTTTCAGACCTTATATTTGAAATTTCTTGTTTTGCTCAGTCTGCCGTGACAGAATTCTGTGGCTGGTGGCTGGCTCAAAGGATAGCAACTCATTTTCTCATGGTTCTGGGGGCTGGGGATCCTAGAGCATTGCAATGGTGGACTTGGCTTCTAGTGAAGCCTCTTCTTGACTTGCAAGGGCAGAGAGTGAAAGAGCACGTGTTCACATGGAGCTTCTTTTTTGAGAACACTTCACACATCGCCTCTGAGGATCTTCGAACCCGAGTTAGCAGAAGCCCATCTCCAGACACAATCACGCTGGCACTGCACCATATGTGTTTTGGGAGACTCATTCAGTCCGTAACATAATATTTTCTGAGGTACTTTCTTTTCAGTCCTGAGCACCCTCAGTCTTAGCACACATCAAATAAGCAATACTAGCCGGGCGTGGTGGCTCACGCCTGTAATCCCAGCACTCGGGAGGCAGAGACAGAAGGATTGCTGAGTTCGAAGCTTGCCTGGGCTCCATAGTGAGCTCAGAGCCAGCCTGAACTACAAAGCGAGACCCTGTCTCAAAAAAAAGCAATACTAGTTTCCTGAGAATTTACTAATTCTGTGTATTTCCAAGTCTGTTCACTACTTTTTTTATACTCCTAGGCTCTCAGTTTCTTATTATTTAAGGTAGTTGTATGGGTGGCTGTTGTTTCTGAAAATGCCCATAGTAATATGTTGTGTCTTTGCCTGTATTTCAGTCTGAGAGGTACTCTAGGACTATAAATGGAAACTTCTGGTGAAGGACTCAATGATGAGGGCATAAAAAGATATGGTAGTTCTCTGATGTTTATGTTTATGATTGTCATTGAAACACATGATATTTGTTTTTATTTGCTATGACTCATTTGAGTTTGCACTGTATTGTTTTACTGTTTTGACATGAATATTTTTATGTATATTAATATTCTATGTATACTAGTATTTTTATGTATACAGTATCCTAAGCATTACTGTAGGTGCTGGGAACACAGTAGTTAACAAGACACATCTGATCCTAGTTCTTTCTTTCTTTCTTTCATTCATTCATTCATTTAACTTTTTTTTAGATATTATTGGTACATTTTATGTACAGCTCACAATCACACACAACACTGGGGAATCTGTACCAGTATATGACACAAGTTAATTCTCGTGTTTTGAGCCTAGGTCTTTTGTAGTAGTGGAGGAAATAGACAGATAACTTTTGAAATTGTTGTGCTTGATAAATAGTTTGCAGAAAAATTTTTTGAATGGTAAGAAAGTGCATATGATCTCGGCTTTGGAGGAATAGTCAGATCAGGACAAGATCTTTTAAGGAGAGAGTGTTTGATGAAACATTGAATGGTGAGAAAGCATGACAGACAGAGATCTTGTGGGCAAAGGTCTAAACAGCCAGTGTGGAGGCCTCTGCAGGAACAATGTGACTCTACCCTAGAAGAAGTAGACCACTGAGGCTGGTGTTAGCAGAGAGGAGATCTGTGAGAGACTCTGTGGGCCACTGAGCAGTGGCCAGTCCCTGTTTCCCAGGG
The DNA here is from genome assembly GCA_004025085.1 of Thryonomys swinderianus. Classification (NCBI taxonomy): domain Eukaryota; kingdom Metazoa; phylum Chordata; class Mammalia; order Rodentia; family Thryonomyidae; genus Thryonomys; species Thryonomys swinderianus. The sequence continues at coordinate 13,905 of PVIC010030792.1, forward strand.
CATGATCTAGTGGCAAAGGGTGCCATTGGAGGGATTTTATTCACTTTAAACAGGATAGTGGCATGTCTGGTTATGTTTTTCAAAGCGGAATGAATTTTTTGCAACCTGTAGATAAAATAAGAATTTAAGCAGGAGACCAGTGGAGACAGTGTGGGCTCTTTACGGCTAGGGTATAATTGTGGCTTATGCTTTGGATGTGACAGTAAAGTTGAAGCAGAGGTTTTCATTTTTAAAGATTACGGTTTGAAGGCACAGTTAACAGGATTTGCTCTGATGGACTGCTGAGGGGTGAAAGGGTTGGCAAGAGTGAAGAGGAGAAGGGGAGTCAGGAGAGGGGAATAAGACAAGACCAGATTACCCAGGGAGCAAGTGTAGGTAGAGAAGATCTATTCCTGGAAATACCAGGCAGAGCTGAGCAGAAAACAGGTTCTTATCAGATGGGGAAATGAGAAGAATCTAGTATCATAAAAGTCAAAATGTTTATAAAGGAGAAGGTGAGTAGTATTATGTGCTGAGAGTAGGAGGAGAGGCCATTGGATATCACAACACAGATTGAATATCTTGGCAAAATGGGTACAATAGATTGGAAGGGAAGAGGCTAATTGGAATGCTGGAAAACAGAACAGAAAACATGAGGTAGGCAAAATAGCTGCAGATAAATTTTTCACATGCAGCAGAAGAAAGAATAGATTGGTAAGTTGAAAATTAGGGCCAAAAGGAGGTTCCTTAAAGACAAACGCTGTTTCACTTCTGACAGGAAGAATCTGCTAAAAACTCGGAAGGAAAAGATCAGGAAAGGTAGGAGATAGTTACATCAGTATACTGGAAGACAGGAGCAGGAGCCCATTTATTAAAACAAAGGAAAAGAAGAGAAAATGGGAACAAACATGGGGGTGTTCACCTGGCATTGGAAGATTCCATGTTTGTGCTTGGAATAGGGAGGGATGGCTGACCGGAGACTGAGAGAGGGAGTTGTGAAGTGGGCACCCTGAAATGTGGGAAAGCAGACTTGTCAGGGCAGTGTCCATTGAGATTCGCAGCTGTGAATTCAAAGTAAAACCAAGTGGTGTTTGGATGGATTTTGCCCTGGCTTCTTTGGGGAGAAGGGGATAGGACCATTCTGAGATGAGATTATAGAGGACTTTGTTGGTAACAGCAGTCAGATTCCAGAGGGAAGAGGTTCTGAAGGAAGACTGAGTTACTGAGTTGGATTAGAGAATTACAGATAATGATAAGGTTCTCAGTAAAGATGGTTGCCTGATAGACAAGGTGGTAAATAGAGCCTTACTTAGCCATCATTGGATAGATGGAGACTACATACATTTTTAGAAGAAAGACAAAAGGCAGGAATTAGTGTAGGACGTAGTCTAGCTATTAATACTTGTGACTCTTAGGCTCTTGAAATGAAGTCAGTCGGAACTGGAGTGTGCTATAAATGTAAAGTAAACAGCAAATTAGAACTTAGCCCAAAAATGTACAAAGTATAAATATTTTTTGTATTGATTACATGTTGAAATAAATTTGGATATATTTTGCTCCATAAACTATATTATTAAAATAAATCTCATGTGTTCTATTTTGGATTTTATATGGCTACTTGAAAATAAAATCACATATAGAAGTTGTATTCTGTTTTCATTGGCAATCCCTGGTCTTGAATAGAATACTTTGTTAGAGGTTGAACAGCATGTGGACCCTGCTCTTTTCGTGTATAGGAACAGTTTCCCTGGGTCATAGAGCCTGCTATGAATTTTGTATTCTAGAGTTTTTCTCAATATAAGTTAATCTATATTTGTCACCACTGAATTTCATTTTAGGAAAACTTTTCCATTCATTTCTAATACACTTGTACTTTATTGCCTGTATTTTAATGCTAAACATGCCACAAAGTTAACTAGCACCTGTTTGGTACCACAGTACTGTATGTCACCCTTGCCAGCGTTTGGGTCCCATTTTGAAAATATGTCTTTAGTCTGTCTCACTATGTAGCCCAGGCAAGCCTCAAACTCAGCAGTCCTCCTGCTTCTGCCTCCCAAGTGCTGGGATTACAGGCGTGAGCCACCACGCCTGGTCCTTAGTCTTTAAGATATTTAGAAACAATCAGACCAGATTTCTGATGTAAATACAAAAAGTTCAGAGCTTGTTCACCTTAAAATACATTACAAAAACAATAGGAAAGAATTTTTGTTAGCATTTTCACTTAATAAAACAGATCTAGAGAGATTATAAAGTACTTTGAAGCCAGAAAGGAAATTCTTACTCCTTCATCTTGTGCTTTTGTCTCAGAACATTTACTGCACCAGCAATAACATAGTAATTCCCAAAATGCAGATCAAATTTTATTACCCTGAAATGGTTTCCAAGTGTGCCCTGTGCTTTCAGCTACAGTTTATGATGTTTTACAATGAAAATAACAAAGCATAAAATCAAATCTTGTTGACTAATCTTTGAAGAAAGAACATGTAACTATATTCATGCAAAATCATTTGAAAAACTAACCAGTTATGCCAGTCCCATAAATCATTTAGCTTATAAAATTTTGCAGACTATAAAATGTTCACATAGTAGTATCCTTAGCAACTATGTGTCTCACAAAGCAGTACCAAAACCTTAGAAATTTACATTAATAGTTGTATTTATTTATAGAGGTTTACATTTTAATTAAAATACATTATACATTAAGATACTATGGTTATTATGAAGATCCCTATTTCTTTTAAAAACCTACCAAAACAGGAACCCTTGTTTAATTATTTAAAAATAGTTGTCTGTTTTTAGCAAAGTTGGCTTTGTCATGCATTATGTACTACTTTTAACTTTAAAGTCCTACTGGAGTCGTAACTTTATGTAATGAAGCCAAGAATCTTCACTAAGAGGAAACTGTTTCGAAAGCTTAGAGACTGACTAGTCATTATCTTACCTCAAAGGCCTCATTTTCCTGCAGTATGTCTATTGTCCCCAACTCGTCAAGCCTAAATTTATAAGCTAAAGTTACTGTTTCCTGAGGTTTTCCATATTTAATGAGAATATAAACATACCTGTTTCACATCTTTTATGAAGCTCCAACTTTCCTGTTATGAATAGATAATTGTAAGAAGAGAGCTTGAAAAATGTGTAATGTGTTACAATTATTTTTTTTTTAAATATATTCATCTAGGTGGCACATATTCGAGCAGAAAGAGATATTCTGGTAGAAGCAGATGGTGCCTGGGTGGTGAAGATGTTTTACAGTTTTCAGGATAAGAGGAACCTTTATCTAATCATGGAATTTCTCCCTGGAGGTAAAAGAAAACATTACAGCAATGACGGACTGATCTAGCATAATTTTTGGTTTAGTTAACTATTATATTTCTACCTCTGAGGTTTTGTATATATATATTTTTAGAGTTTTTGGTGTTTTATTTCCATATTAATGCCCAGATTATCTTGAAGGACTGATTAGTATGGTGTATTTTAGATGCTACAATTCTGAGTTTGCTGTAACCAGTGAAACTGTATATAAATGTAGAGTTTTAAAAAATCAATAAACAAAAAGGCAACCTAATTGATAGCCAGGCATGGTGGTACATATCTATAATCTCAGCTACTTAGAAGGGTGAGGCAGGAGGATTGAAAGTTCAAGATCAGCATGAGCAATTTACTGAGACCTTCTCACAAAATAAAAAATAAGAAGGGCTAAAGATGCAGCACATTGTTAGAGCACCCTGTATTTAATCTTAAGTACTACCAAAAACAAAACAAAATATATGTTGGTAATGTTTAGCTTTATTGATATTCAGGGAAATGTAAATTAAAAGAGGATTGAAATACCATTTCACACTCTTTAGATTTTCAGATCCCTTGAAGGTTGATGATACTGAATATTGATTAGGTAATAGGGAGGCACTAGCTTCTTGTAGACAGATCTTAGCTTTTATGGAGTCCACTCTAGAGATGTCCCATGAAGCTGAAAAGCATGTGTCCTATGGTCCAGCACCTCCCTAGCCAGCTGTTTTCCCTGGAGACATTCGTCATGGACACAAGAGACTGTGAGAAGATGCTCATTGGAGTATTGACAAGTAGTAGAAAATGATATAGACCAGTATCCATCAGTATGTATTAATACTTTACAATAGTTAAAAGTCATAAGATACATATCTGGCTCAGAGAGAGTGGAGTGAAATGAAGTACACTGGACTCACACAGCTTGATGGTATTTATGTGATTTTTAAAAATACACAAAAATCCATAAGTTTACAGATATATATATTACACATATATATATTATATGTATGTGTGTATAAGAATGAAAGCATTTTAAAAGTAAGCTAGAGGGTCAGGGATTTAGCTCAGTGGTTCCAGCGTTTGCTTTGCAAGTCCAAAGTCCCAAGTTCAATCCGTGGTACCACGTACCACTGTGCCAGGTGTGGTGGCTCACGCCTGTAATCCCAGCACTCGGGAGGCAGAGGCAGGGGGATTGCTATGAGTTTGAGGCTTTGCCTCCAACTACATAGTGAGCCCAGGCTACATAGTGAACCCAGGTCCAGCCTGAACTACAAAATGAGACCCTGTTTCAAAAAAAAAAAAGGCTAGAAAGACACACACCAAGCCACATCTGTCGTTCCTCAGCTAAGAGGCCAAGGAGAATAAAATGGGAGCAGAGAACTAAGGTAAAGGAAATAAAGTGGAAATTTCTTTTAAATGACTCTTAGCAAATATAAGAATTTGTTGAGTTATCAGGTCTGTTTTAGCACACCAATATAATTAAGACTACTACTGTTGGTCCCTTCTAAAGAAGAAAATTCTTGAAAATGAAAGAGTGTGTCAAAATGACTTTTTTTGGAAGGCTGATATGTCCTATTTTTGTTGGACTAATGTGCTCAGGCTGTTTGTAAAATTTAAGAATAGATCTTGTTTCCAGATATGTTTGTTCTTACTATTTTGCACAGTTGACCTGTTTTCTTCAGCAGCTGATTTTGGTTGTTGAGTGGAGGGTTATTACTTCAGTGTCAGCTCAGATGGGATTTGACTTCACTTACTTCCTTTTTTTTCTTTTTTTTGCTGGTACTGGGGATTGAACTCGGGCTCTTGTGCTTCCAAGGTAGGTGTGGTACCACTTGAGCTAAATCCCAGCCCTGATTTTGCTTACTTTCTAAATCATGTAACTTTTGCTTATGCAATAACAATTCAATTTATTTGGCCCCACAGGTGGTTAGAGATATATTGGGTGGGTCACAACATGCCAGATTTTCCATTTGTTTCACAAATATAAAGAAGATTTTGGCCAAGTAATCTGCCTTAGGAGCACTTTCAGTAATGTGCTGCTTCCTTTGTGTAGGTGACATGATGACCTTATTAATGAAGAAGGACACCTTGACGGAAGAGGAAACGCAGTTCTACATTTCAGAGACTGTTCTGGCTATAGATGCAATCCATCAGTTGGGCTTCATTCACCGGGATATTAAGCCAGACAACCTTTTACTGGATGCTAAGGCATGTGAACAAACTAGTGAATTGTTCGGTTATTGATTTTTTTAGGGTAACAGAGGTGATTTGATGGTTGGAAATGGACAACTACAATTCACATTATTACTAAACTATAGTATTTCATAGAATAGTATAGTGGGAGAGGACTTTGAAATATAATAGAAATGGGGACATGACTTTTTATCTCCCTGCATTTTCTACTTTTCAAAGTCATCACCCAAAATATTTATAAGTTTACATTTTTACCTATATAGATTCCAAGCTAAGAAATTTTTTTTTTGAGACAGGGTCTCACTCTGTAGTTCAGGCTGGCCCTGAGATCACTATGTAGCTCAGGCAAGTCTTGAACTCAGCAATCCTCCTGCCTCTGCCTCCCGAGTGCTGAGATGACAGGTGTGAGCCACTAAGCCCAGCACTGCGATATGTGGTACTGATTGCTGGTGGGCATGAGTCACTGCGCCTGGTATTGTATGTGGTTACCAGGGATGGACCAGGAACCTTGTGCTAGGCAGGTGCCTGAACCACTCAGCTAAATCTCCAGCCCCAAACTAAGGATTTTTATAAAAGTTGCATTTAAAAGAGGAGTTTGTAATAACGTTTTGGTTTTCAAAATTAAAATAATATTATTTTATTGTGATTTTTTAGGGGCATGTAAAATTATCTGATTTTGGTTTATGCACGGGATTAAAGAAAGCTCACAGAACTGAATTCTACAGAAACCTCACTCACAACCCACCAAGTGACTTCTGTAAGTTTTGCTATTTTTTTCCTTACTAAAATCTTACGTTTATTTAGTTTAGTGCTGTTAAGTCTCTCCCACCTTCTCCCCATTCTCTAAATTTACTCGTGCTTCAGATGAATTTGTGTAATTTTGTTTTCTAGTAAGTTTTGCTCATGGTTACCATTTTTTTTTTAATTGGATTTTTCTTTTTTTTTTTTGAGACAGGATCTTGCTTTGTAGTTCAGGCTGGCCCTGAGCTCACCATGTAGCCCAGGCAAGCCTCGAACTCAGCAATCCTCCTGTCTCTGCCTCCCGAGTGTTGGGATTACAGGCGTGAGCCACCATGCCCGGCACTGTGGTATGTGGTATTGATGGCTGGTGGGTTTGAGTCTCCACACCCAGCATTGTATGTGGTTACCAGGGATTGAACTCGGGACCTTGCGCTTGCAAGGCAGGCGCCAGAACCACTGAGCCTAATCTCCGGCCCTACATGCTGTTTCTTTTTCTTTCCGAATCATATTTATTTCCCCTCGTTATGTTCCCCCCACCACATTCCCTTTGAATATATCCTATTTTACAAAGTCTATCATACATTCTAGAACTCATTTACATCTACAGGTTCTCAGACCAGAGAAAAGATTTACATATCTGTGATCTATTTATTTCACTTATTAGTGTGTCCTCAAGGTGTATCCATTTGCACATAAATGAATGAAACTTGTCATTCTTTATGGTAGAGTAATACTCCGTTTTCATGGTTACCATTTTGTTTTGTTGAAATTAGCATTTCAGAACATGAACTCTAAGAGGAAAGCAGAAACCTGGAAGAAGAATAGAAGGCAGCTGGTGAGTCCACCACTTCCTAAGAAAGGATTCTGTGTCTTTGTCCTGAAGTCTCATCTTTGTTGTATATAGAAATGACAGTGCATGTTCTGAGATCACACCATATTCTTACTTTCTCTTTGTGGTTACCTTGCCTATAAAGTATATGTGCTGCCGAAGCGAGCACTCTTGCCTATAAAGTAAACTGTCAATTCTTACTTTATGATTTAACTTTAGTATACTTTATTGAGAGTGAATAAATAATGTAAGACATATGCTGTAAGTTATCTATCTAATTAACACTTGAAATATAACTCGCTGAGATGAATGTAAGTAAAGAATGGCTTGTGGTTTCTAGTTTTCCATTTTCTGTGCCTGTGTAAATCCTGCTTCAACACATACCCAGCCAGTAAGTAACATAGTGAGTTTCAAGAAACTTCTTTTTTTGTTGTTGTTTTTTGTTTTTTGTTTTTTTACCTTGAACTCACTATGAAGCCCAGGCTACCCTTGAATTGGAGGCAGTCCTTCTGCCTCTGCCACCCAAATGCTGGGATTATAGGTGTGAGCCACCATGCCTGCAGGCTAAGTAAAGAGGAAAGAACCTCAGCAGTATTACAGTAAAATAGATACAAAACTTTTTTTTTGCTTTTTGAGACAGGGTCTCTGTAGTTCAGGCTGGCCCTGAGCTCACTATGGTGCCCAGGCAAGCCGCCGCGAACTCAGCAATCCTCCTGTCTCTGCCTCCCGAGTGCTGGGATTACAGGCGTGAGCCACCACGTCCGGCAT
>PVIC010030793.1:0-21689 GCA_004025085.1 Thryonomys swinderianus
GTATCCACTGTGAGTTTAGTTTTGTGCATGGTGAAAGAGATAGGTCTAGCTTTAGCTTTTGGCAGGCTAAAGCCCAGTTTTTCCAGCAACATTTGTTAAAGAGGCTGTCTTTCTTCCATTGGGGATGTTTGGTTCCTTTGTCAAAGATAAGGTGGCTTAGTGTATCTGGAGTTGTTTCTGGGTCTTCTAATAAAGCCGCTGTGATAAAAACTGCATGGTACTGGCAAAGTAACGGACCCGAGGACCAGTGGAATAGATTAGAAGGTCCCATTGTTTTTAAGCTTTGTGCTAGAGATGATAGCATGGGGAGACAAAGGTGCCAGTGCTGAACTTGGGATTGTGGTTGGAAGTGAAAAGAGAGAGAGAGAGAGAGAGAGAGAGGGAGGGAGGGAGGAGGGAGGGGGAGAGAGAGAGAGAAAGAGAGAAGGAGGGTGGAGGGGAAGAGGAAGAGGGAGAGAAAAGGTGATTCTCCAGGACCCTTCCCCCAAGGATCAGCTCCTTTCATCTGGGTCTTACTGTTCAGTTTCTTCCACCTCCTCACAGCCCATTTAAGTATGAATATCACTGCACTGGGAACCAAGCCTTTGACATAAGCCTTTGGGGACTTTTCAGACTATCGTTCATTTTGTTGATTTGCTCTTCCTGGTTGTATTACATTTAATTGAAATATATAGAAAAACATTGGTGCTATGCTATTTCTTATAACTCAGAGAAAGACATATTGAAAAACAGAACAAATGGAATAAGATTGTAGTGACATTATTTTATTTCATTTTCATAAAATATAAGCTAAAATAAGCATTTTAATACATAACTTTGGGGAAAAAAGCTGAACATACAGATAAGTAATCTGTGTCCTTACGGGATCTCAGAGACCATTTCTTTAATTCCTAGTTAATAAGTGGACTTTGTTTCACATGCAATTTCCTGCAGACTCTGGATATGAGGAACCAGACACCAGGAGCTCACGGTGAGATCAGGGGTTGCTATTTCTGCTCTGGCCACACAACATGTTTCCCAGAAATAAGCCTGATTTTTGTGCCTTCCTACTGAGTAAAGGGGAAGACAAAGCAAAGAGACAATGAAGAAATATTCATTTGTATTAAATAAAAATATTTTAAAGAATATATACTCAAATTCTGACAGGACTTATTATGCTAATCAAATAAAGTAGAATTTTTAAATAAAACATCATCTTTACATGCAAACAGTCAAAGCAAAGCAGTTTAACTTTTGGAGTTTGTTCTTCAAAGCATATCTATTGGAAAATGATTATAAAAGAAGTGAAAGAAGTAACTTCATATTTTAAGCATACTATTAAAATATATCCAAAGATAAAAATGTATAAAATTTATGTGTTTCATATACAAAAGTATGGGCATCGGGGCATGTGCAGTCCAGGAAACACTACATTTATTTTTCTTTGGATACTAGCATGGAAGGGTTTTGTTAAAATCTATCAAGCTCACCAGTATAATTTTTACCTTTTTCTGTATATATCTATGCTTCAATAGTTTATTTCTAAGAATAGTTTTAAAAAAAATATTCTACCTCTCTTTTGAAACATATCTATATGGGTGCAAATCCACACAAGGCTATTTCCTAGAGTTTATAAGTCTGGTTTAATTATTTGCTTATTTGTTCCACTATTTCTGTTTGGCTTTCTGTGCAATGGTGGCTACCTGAAAGCCATTCGAAGCCATAAGTCGCATTGGAAAAATTGTACTATTGGTATTTTCCCCACAATACTCCATGCTTTTTGGAATAGTGTTACTCAATACTCTTTTGGGGTTTCATTTGACTGTATCTTAACAGCCTTTGTTCAAGGTTTTTTTTTAACTTTTTTTCTATTGTCGAACTGTAGAACAGTATGAACAATGGGCTTTTACACAGGGGGAGGCCATGAGCCCCGGATGCTCTTTATTAGCTGCTTTCAGTGTGTTGCAGACCAGCCACCTCGTTCTCTCATCTCACTGCTTTCTGCAAATCCTTTGAAAAGCACCGAGGAGAAGCCAATAGACTTTGACATATTGACATTTTTCCAACTACTTCTCCTGGAGCTACACACTCAGTAGGGTCTTTGTAAACCTGCCAATTTATCATAGTCTACTCTGTTCCCAAATGCTTGCTGAGATGTAAAAATGATTTTCGTCTTTCGTGTTGGCTAAGTATCTGTCCTTGTTGACTAGTAACCGACAGAGGATCTAAAGCCATGACTGACATTTATTATTAGCTGTACAAATTTAGCGTGGCTTTCACTCATACTTGCCATTAAATCATTATTTCTGACACTTTTTAGTTTTTCCAATAAAAATTAAAGTATAAATGATTGCAAATTTTCACATAAGTTTTTGAGAACTGACACAAATATTAATATTTGTATTTGGCCTCAAATTTTACTATGGAAATGTATCTATAAAGAGAACTTTAGAGATGATTTAAAAAGCTTTTTTTCTTAAAATATTTTAATTGTAAAAAAGATTTTTAAAAAAAATTTAGTGGTTAAGAAACAATCCACTAATATTATTTTATACAAAATAACTTTCTGAAAAATTTACCTATTAGACAAAAGGTATCATACAATGTTAGAAAAAAATTTATCTGACTTATTTTTTGTGAAGTCAGTAGAGAGAATTTTGCAAAACTCAGCCCACAGGGAACCATAAAAGGGCTCAAAAGGAAATGGCAAGATTAGGTAAAAGAACAAAAATGTTATAAAAGTGATTTAAGTTTTCTTCTATTCTGTTTCCCCAAATACACAAACAGAATACTAGGCAAATGAAGAATAAAAGAAAATTAAAGAAATTGTATCAGTGAGTTATCCAGATGAATACCTGATATGAATAAAAAATGAATTTTCAGGTATAATTGTTATTAAAACAAATATAAATTTAAAAATTTAAGAAAGCATCAAAAATCTGTTTAATTCAATTACTGGAATTTAGTGTCTGTGGTGAATATTTGATGTAGTTGAGGCATAGGTCAGAAACACACATAGGATAAAATATAAGAAATAAAGCTAAAAGAGAAGAAAAAAAGAGAAGTTATTAATAGAAATGGAATGCTCAGTTTTGAGTTGAAGATCATTGCCAAGCCTCCCAGCACAGCCTCCCTTGGGCTCACCTCCACTTTCTCTGGCCCAGGGGTTCCCAGGAAGCACTCACTGGTAATCAGAGCATTTCTTTTCATTTGCATTCACCTTCCCAGATCTCTGCTTTCAAGGAGGCTTCTGATGAAAGTCAAGCATTCCTCCTGTACAGAAGGGAAAACATAAAGGAATGCCTGCATTTCATGTCATCTTTAGGTAATAGCTTTATCGAATAAAACTTTGCTTCTACTTAAGTACATCTAATATGAAAGGCCATATAAAGAAGCAATAAGATTTTGAATCTTGAAAAGAAGTTTATAAAACACATGGTGGCTATTAAATATATGCAACTTTATAAGCTAAATGGAAAAGAAGAAATCACATCTCTATTAGCTATACACAGTCTTCAAAAAAAGAATTTTTGACAAGTTATAAAATGGAAAGACCTTCATGAAAAGCGATGTTATACACACAATAAACCAACAAAAAAGACATTTCTAAATATAAAGCAAAATTCAAAAATAAATTAACTAGGCCTAAAATCAACAGAAAAGTATAATAATTCAGATTTAATAACCATGTTTAAGGACAAAATACAAAGGGCATTTTAAAATTTGTTACTTTTTTTTACTATATTTAATTTGCTATTTAAATTTACAACATCTATATTTTGGAAAAAGTGCCATCATTTTAAAGTAGAAAGCTGCAGTAAAAAAGTATACACTGCTGGGGACATTAGCACTTATACAAGGGTCTTAAATATAAAAATCTTAGATTAGACAAGAAATGATTCCACCATCTTTTCAGTTACCTTAAAATGCTCTAAGAGGGCCGAAGGGTTAGCTCAGTGGTTCGGGCGCCTGCCTCGCAAGCGCAAGGTCCTGAGTTTGATCCCTGGTAACCACATATAATGTTGGGTGTGGAGACACGCCCACCAGCAATCAACACCGCATACCACAGTGCCGGATGGACGTGGTGGCTCACGCCTGTAATCCCAGCACTCGGGAGGCAGAGACAGGAGGATTGCTGAGTTCGCGGTGGCTTGCCTGGGCACCATAGTGAGCTCAGGGCCAGCCTGAACTACAAAACGAGACCCTGTCTCCAAAAAGAAAAAAAAAAATGCTCTAAGAGGAAGTGTCAGAAATTGAAACTAATGAGCGGTTCATTGCCTGACTCGGAAGGGACTCTTGGACTGTGTCTTCTCAAGACTTCACCCAGAAAACTTTGGCCACTAAATTCCAAATCTTAACTTTTCCAAGAATATTATAATGACTATATTACAGTATATTATACAGTCATATTATAATGACTGTATTACTATCTTTTTCTGACAGCTAAACATATGATTTCATAGTATCCTTAGCACACATTAGTTCTGACACAAATTCAGTAAAGTAAAAAAAAAAAATAATTAATAAAAAAATAAATGAATTAATTAAAAAACCTCTTTGTTCTCTGTCTACCCAATCCAATCTATCTAGTTTTCCTGGTCATTTTTATGTAATAAATATATTTCATTTCAGAAATTTAAAGAAGTTAAATCACTCCTATCACAATTAAAACACATGTCCCAAATATGGAGTAAACATCAAAAACCCATTTTCTTCCTCTCCCCTCTCAGACTTGTTTAAGTCAGAACATGAAGTAGAAACAGAAACAGGACTGAGTTGGAGAAAAGAGAAATGGTATAACAGATATCTCTGCCATCATCTTCCATTGACTACCATGGCTCATTCTTCCATAACCAAACTGGAGAAAATAGGATAGAATGGAAGAGCCAGTACAGGTTTTATTTGCTGTGGTTAGCTAATTAGCAGACATATATACAACTTTCTTCATCCTTTGAAAAATGCCTATTTTCCCCTCCATTCTCCCAGCAATTAAACACCTAAGACAAAATACTCAAAACCCCAAATTAAAGAAGAAAGGGTTTATTTATCACACAGTTTGTAGAGCTTTTAGTCATAATTCAAGACAAAATACTCAAAACCCCAAATTAAAGAAGAAAGGGTTTATTTATCACACAGTTTGTAGAGCTTTTAGTCATAATTCAAGACAGAATGGCACATGGCAAAGGAGTGTCTCAGTGGAGAAGTAGTTCATGTTGCTCATATGGTAGCAAAGTCAACAAGGGGCCTTAGCAGTATCTTCCTCCCTGTATTGTTGTATGTGGTTACAAGGAATTGAACTCAAGACTTTAGGCTTGGTAGGCAGGTGCTGGAACCGCTGAGCTAAATCTCCAGCCCCATTAACCCCATGTATAATGAAGACTATTTTTGAAACTAAACAGCTTTATACTCTTCAAATATCAAAATTATTTTCATTCACTGGAAGAGCAGGACACTCTCACTGATCAACATAAGACTAAAAGTCACATCTAAACAAACTGCACACACATACAAACACCACAGTGGAATAAAATGTAGAAAAATAAGTGAAAAGTTCTTGATGGTAATAACATGATTCTACTCTTAGGAATAATTGTATAAAGCAAATGAATATGGGGCATTTATTAGTTTCAAGATCTATAAAAATAATTATTACTATATTCACCCATAAAACTTTGGTACAAATGGAATAATAAAAAAATTCTTTGCAAAAGCTCACAAAACTATAAATACTTTAGGATAAATTTGAAATTTTACAGGCACAAATTCTGTGAAATAAAAATATTAAAGAACAAATGGTATTTAGAGGACAAGTATGTTTAAAAGATAAATTATTTAATTTAACTTAAAGCACTGAACTCAAGTAAAAATTTTTAACTTTAACCTGTGGAATTAAAATGCAAGCAAAACTACTATACTTGAAAATAAAGAACAATGTATTAAAACATAAATGTACAGCAAGTTACGTTTGCATGTGAAACAATGAACAAAAAGGAAAAATGAAGGAGAAAGAATTTTCTGTAGCTGTAAAAAGAATGTGTTTTAACCTTATTTAGTTTTATTTCTTGAGATACGATTTCTATATGTAGTTCAGGCTACACAGTTTAACTCACTGTGCAGCCCAGGCTGGCCTCACGTGAGGTGACAGTCCTTCTGCCTCAACCTCCCAAGTGCTGGGATTACAGGTACGTGCCACCACATCCAGCAGAGTGTTTGCATTATTGAAACAGACTTCCAAACCAGTGGAGGAACATACCTTTGGACTAGGCATGTGTGTCTGTTACATATACACATTTATGTATATATTTATTATATAATAATATCCATCAGCACCTATTAATACATGTACCTTTAAGTCAACATTATTTTTTTTCTTTCACTCTTGTTTGTGGTAGTGAAAAACTAAAATATAAACAAGAGTTACTCAGAATCAAAATAATGAAATAAGGGATCTTTTGTCTACCATGAGAAATATGCAGACTAAAAATTCATAGTACTTCTGTGTTTATACTGTAGGAAAAGAGAGCAAACTGAAGATATATATATATATATATATATATAATACAACATCATTTATATCAATTTAAAATTATTTTTGTCAGTGTACTTACATAATTCTATTTATATGGAGAAAACATGAGCAAAACATAGGTATGTAAATCTATAGGCATATATGTGTATATGTGTGTGTGTGTATGCCTGTGTGTATTATGGCATATGTTTGCATGTGATTATAGATTACATGAGGAGAATCAATGTATGTTTATAGATTCATGAGAAAAAAATTAAAGTTCACTTTCTCAGTATATTTCTGTATTGCTGGCATAGTTTACAATTAATATCCCTGTATAAGATTTTTCATAGTTTAAGTATATAAGAACAATTAAAAATTTAATCTAATATGAGGAACTTTTTTTTTCTTCAGCTGCTTTAATTAAAGTGTAGCGAAACTGATGTCTTTTTTCTAAGGAGGATGGTGAGCACATTATGGTGATATCGAAACTGTGAAAGTAAATTTTTATGAACTTCTTGTCAGAAGTAACCTACTATCATCTTTTTAGGACTTGACAATCAATATGCGCCTCTGGATTTTCCATCCACCTCATCGCTGATTAATTGTCATTGGAAGCGCAGAGGCAAACTTAGCCGGCTTCACTTTCATTTGACTTCTGATTCTTTATCATTGTTTCTCATCATGTCAAAGCAGGTGGAATGAATAACAGCTTCCATCTGTGACATTCAGTGGCTTGTGAAATCCAAGGCTGATGTAAGAATGACGCTGCTGGCCTACATCCCATATGTTATTGTGTGCTTCACAATAATAACACGCGCTTATCATTTTTCAACCCAATACAAGATTTAATCATACTGCTGCTGTGCCATATGGAGAAAATAATTATGCATATTTCCACTTTCATTCCAACTTGCAACAATTAATATTATAAATTGCATGCCTTTCTCATCTGTATATATGTCTCAAGCATTAGCGAAGCCCCGGAAATTGTGAAGTTAACACGTGTTTAGTGATGTCTCAGGTGGGACTGTTTGAATAAAGCTGGAATGTTTTGCTTCAGAGACACTAACAACAAATGGTAAGCTGATTAATCAGTTTCTGCTTTCTGACATTTTGATCTACGCAGTGAGCTCAGGATTCTTATCCTGTGAATTTCCTGGGGACTAAGAACAGTGCTCATCGATGTATCATTCTGGTGGGAGGAGAAAATGAAGCGGCACAGGAAATAGAAAAATTCCCTCAAATGTAGGCACGCTGAAAGGATTAAATTACAAATGTTTGGCAGCGAATTAATACAGAGGAAAACACCATGTATCCATGTACCAGAGTAACCATATTTTGCTCATCTCGATTCACATAAGACACAATTATGAGCTTGTACCCTTCCCCCCGTTCTACACTGCCCGAGCGCATATATACACGGAGATGCACCTGGGTATTTAATTCAAGCAGGATTTTAGCATGTTTGATGATATCTACTAGCAAAGTACCCAAGTCTGCCATTTCAAGGTGAATATCAAAAGACCCGATGTTTTCTGTTTTAACATTTCTTTCTTTGATCTTTATAGGTTATTAGGTCTATGAAAAAAAATCCACTGAATCTCACAGATCTTTGGGAAACTGGTATTTTGGGCTTTCTCTTTTTTTAAATAGTTTTCTTGGATGAGTTTCATGTCTAGATGCTCAAAATATGTTTCTGTCCAATCTTTTGCAGTAAATAGGCCATTTTCCCATTTTCCATAGACCCACATTGTTTCTAGCCTTCACAGATATAAAAAATAAAAGGTTCAATAAAATTATTTTAAAATTTCAAATTTTTTCTTCAAAAATTATTCAGTTTAAAGCTTTGCATTGTTCTTTTTTATTATTATTATTTTGAGACAGGGTCTCGCTTTGTAGTTCAGGCTGGCTCTGAGCTCACTATGGAGCCCAGGCAAGCCTCAAACTCAGCAATCCTCCTGCCTCTGCCTCCTGAGTGCTGGGATTACAGGCGTGAGCCACCACACCCAGCACTGTGGTATGTGGTATTGATTGCTGGTGGGCGTGAGTCTCCACACCCAGCATTATATGTGGTTACCGGGGATTGAACTCAAGACCTTGAGTTTACGAGGCAGGCACTGGAATCACTGAGCTAACCCTCCGGCCCAGCTTTGTATTTCTCATCCATTCTTCTTATAAATGAATGCACAATTTTCCTTTTTGTTTGATTTACAGGCTCCTATCCTATTGTACCAGAAATTGAGTTAGTAGACAGTTATTTAAACAGACATTGTGACTGAAATCTTTTTTTTAATTGAATTCTTTATTGGTATGTAAAATGTAAGTAGAGTTATAGCTTACATACATCCCAAGTCACAGTTCTAGATGAAAAGCATGAGGCTAAAATAAAAAAAAAACACAGTAAATTGGATGAAAAACACAATTCATTTTGAAGAAGACAATGTTAGTGTATTATAAGATAAATTAGAAGGACAATATTTAAAGTAAATTCTTAATATGGATATTATAATGGCATTTCCCCAAAATGATGAAAGGCAATGGAAAAATACACACTTAAATAAATGTTAATGTTCAGAATCTGATATATTCTGTGATATCCAGGCTGAAGAAATATGAAGTAAAGTAGCCTAAAGCATGTGATCAAATGCTTCCAGTCATTGAAACAGTTATAGGACTTTGGCAAAACATTTAAACTCTTTGTGCATAGTTTGCATTGCTGCATTAATTTGTTTTAGAATGGATTTCATTTAAAAAGAAAATAATTTCTAAATTTCAATGAGGATGAATTTGTAGAAATGAAAAATCAAGTCAACCCAAGGGCTTAGGACAATTATGAAAATATTGGACATAATTATATAAGTGATTTATGGGGAAGGTTGTGAACAAAGGTCCAATGGCAAACTATCCAACAAGCCACAGTTGAGGGGAATTGTATGAAATATCTAATACTCTTCAAAAATTTTAGATAACTAAAGAAAAGGACTGTCATACTATCCCAGATTGAAGGAGAAAAAGGACACATGAAAACAGAACAGAAATTTTCTATTCTATATTGGACCCTGAAACAAGAAGAAAAAAGACATTGTAAAAACCAGTGATATCTGCACATATTATTTAGTTGTTATCAATGCACTAATGCCAAATTCTTACTTTTGATAAATATATGAGGGACATATGAAATAGTAACCTCAAAATAAACCATACAAACTGTATTTGGAACCATGTCAAGGGTGAACAAGTAATTGAATGAACAATTTATATGGTTATTACTTGTTATATCTTTTTTCTATGTACATTCTAACATCTGTCAAAAATTTTATAGGGCCGGGCGTGGTGGCTCACGCCTGTAATCCCAGCACTTGGGAGGCAGAGACAGAAGGATTGCTGAGTTCGAGGCTTGCCCGAGCTACATAGTGAGCTCAGGACCAGCCTGAACTACAAAGCGAGACCTTGACTCAAAAAAAATATATATATAGTGAAGTAATACTGTTATCTCTATAGCTCGAGAAACAAGTATCAAAGTAGGTAACTACAAAATGTGTCACATGTGAGATGTGAATGAATCTATTCTGTCCAGATTCAGGGCAAATCTTTCCAGTATTTCCCTATATTTCATAAAAAGGCTGGATGCCAGACAAGAATAAGGGGATCATATCAGCCAAAGCACAAAGATGCAGATCAACCCTTCTTATTTGGAGCACAACAGACCACTCTTTTTTTTTTTTTTTTTTGAGACAGGGTCTCGCTTTGTAGTCCAGGCTGGCCCTGAGCTCACTATGTAGCCCAGGCAAGCCTGGAACTCAGCAATCCTCCTGTCTCTGCCTCCCGAGTGCTGGGATTATAGGTGTGTGCCACCATGCCCGGCAGACGACTCTTTCGTAAGTGCTTTGAGTTAGGTTTGCGGGAGATGGGGATCTGGATCATCACTCTGAAGGTTATATTGCCTTGGTAAAATGGCTGGGAGGCTTCTTTGGGTACAAATAAAATTTTCTATCCTTTCCATTATATTCACTTGATTTGTAGACTGAGATAGAGAATAGGACCTGCACTGGTTTAAGTGATGGACGATCCTTTTAAGTGGTGGACCAAGCTAAAAATATCAGAAGAAAGATTTTCCAGTGGCAATATCTTAGGATTCTAGACCTATGTGTGTTATGATCATATTTATGTTGGACTTATTTATAACCATAAAATTCTGCTTAATTACTGAATCAAACTCATGAGTTCCATCCAGAAAACCTGGCTTCTGGTAGATACTATGAGTAAGTTATTCTGATTCAAAGATGGTCATGACTGATTCCCTCAATAATGAGAAAACATTTGCATCCAATCCAATTCTTCAGTACTCAATAATTTTCATTCAGTTAGTTATGTGCAGTAGCTTCTCTTTAACTTTAATTTTCCTTTTTTGAAGACCAATTCTTGACCAACAGATTTGGTATGGTGGTTAAGATTTGTAAAGGAGGTTATAGAAAATCCACAGATCCATGGAATTTAAGAAAACACTGAAGATTTCATACTACTAGCACTAGGGGAAGGAAAATGATACCAAATGGGAATCAGTATGTATAAAAGGAATAAATATATACGTGAGTAATATTAATATTCTTAAATTTTGCCTCCTTTAGTGAAATCTCTTAAAGTTGAAAAGAATAACACTAGGTCACTGATTATATCATGCATATAGAAATAAAATGTGATGTGGTAGCACATATTCCTAGAAATGTACATACATGCTTGCAAAAATCTTAGATAGTATTTGAGGGTAATATATAATACAGAATCTTTGTATTTCAAAAGTGAAATCACTAAATATAGTATATTGTAGTTTATGCACAGGTTGATATGATCCTAAATAATTTAACTGAGGAGAAAGTAGTAAGGGAAGAAATATTAGACAGAATAAATAGAAAATAAATAGCAAGACAAAAGAATAAAATCTACCATTGCCATTTTCAAAATCACATTAAATAGCTTACTCCAATCACATTTCCTATAATACACAATTTGAATTTTTTCTAATATTGGTGTTTTTCATTTGTTCTATTTGTTTCATATATAAGTGGTAAGCAATTTGGATGCGAATTTCAAACATGTTTACAATTGAATAAAAATTAAAATAATAGACATACACTTGATAAATACGTATAAGCCCTAAACTGTATGAAGTAGAAAGATTTTTGAAAGAAATTTATAAAGACATAAGTAAAAGAATTAACCATCATAAATTGGAATACTATATTAAAAATTGTTTCTCAGGCCGGAGGGTTAGCTCAGTGGTTCCGGCACCTGTTTTGCAAGCACAAGGTCCTGGGTTCAATCCCCGGAAACCACATACAATGCTGGGTGTGGAGACTCATGCCTACCAGCAATCAATACCACACACCACGGTGCTGGGCGTGGTGGTTCACGCCTGTAATCCCAGAACTCGAGAGGCAGAGACAGGAGGATTGCTGAGTTCGAAGCTTGCCTAGGCTACATAGTGAGTTCAGAGCCAGCCTGAAATACAAAGTGAGACCCTATCTCAAAAAAAGAAAAAAAAAATTGTTCTCATTAAAGAATTGAATATTTCTGTAAATTTGATTAAAATTTAAAAGTCATTTGCACAATGAAAATAGATATGCAAAGTAATTCCTTTTACCAAAGCAACTTTGTATAAAACAAATTAGAGGAACCTAATATCTTATGTTAAGATATATTTTTAATATATTGTAAAGATGGTGTGTAAATATCTTCAGTATGGAAAAGTAGGTATTTGAAAAATAGAGAACTTGGAATTTGACTTAACTATATATTATCAGTCAATTTCAAATACATTTTCAAATGATGGTCATTTCAACTATTATTATGAGAACATTGAACAATTTATCAAGCAGTGTGAAAAATAACTTGAAATCATATTTCTGACCACATACAAAAACTTACATAATCAGTACTATAAATTTATCTTAAAACGAATTTTAGAAGCATGCATAAAGAAAAATCTTTTTGGGCTGGAGATTCAGCTCAGTGGTTCTGGCGCTTGTCTTGCAAGCACAAAGTCCTGAGTTCAACCCCCGGTAACCACATACAATGCTGGGCATAGAGACTCATGCCCACAGCAGTCAATACCACATACCACAGTGCTGGATGTGGTGGCTCATGCCTATAATCCCAGCACTCGGGAGGCAGAGACAGGAGGATTGCTGAGTTTGTGGTGGCTTGCCTGGGCTACATAGTGAGCTCAGGGCCAGCCTGAACTACAAAGCGAGACCCTGTCTCAAAAAAAAAAAAAAAAAAAAGGAAAAATCTTTTTGAGTTTGGTTTAGGTATAGATTTTTAAATATAATATCAAAAATACGACTCATAAAGAAAAAAAATAATATTAAACTTGGGTCAGTCACTGTTAACAAATTACTGCTCTTCTAAACTTCTGTTATGAGAATAAAAAGAGAAACCACAGAATAGGAAAATATTTATGAAATATATATATATATATATGTATACATATAATAAAGAATGTATTTAGAACAGATAAACCAATCTAAAAATCTCAATAAGAGAAGTTATTATTGGAAAATTGGTAAAATGTTTAAGCCCACTATACAGAAAGAAGGAAATATGTGTAATAAAAAATACATAATTTCAATACATGAATAGTACGTCGGGAAATGCTAATCTACAAGGTATCTTTTGAAAACGATGAATCCTTAATACTAAAATCACTTATGATACAGATGTTGACTAACTTAAAGAAGAGCTAGAATTTCATTTATTTCTGGTTAGACACTAAAATACCACATGACGTACTTTTGAAAACACCATTTTGGAGTTTTTTTTTTTCAAGTTGATTTTGCTGGTATGTATACTTATATAGAAACTATCAATTCTTATGGTAGGTATTTCCTCAAAAAATTGACACCCATGTGAATAGAAAGATAAATACATGATCTACAGCCATATCATCGTGTACGAAGGTCTCATCCAATCTCAGAAGAAAGATAAATACATGACTTTTCATAGTAGCTTTGTACATGAAAGTCTTTCACTAGAATCAACGAAACAAAACTGGAAAAATCACAATTACCAACAAGTGAATGGATAAAAAGATGTAATATCTTTATACAATGTAATATTATTTGACAAAATAAATGAAGTACTGACACATATTATGGAATACGACAGCAAAAAAGGTATGCAGTATTAATGCCTGCCAAATATGAAGGCATTTTAAAATAAGCTAAATAAATCAAAGACAGTGCATATTATAAAATTTCATTTATATTAAAGTCCATAAGATACAAAATAATCTAAAATGAAAAGTAGATGTATGGTTGGCCATGGGTGGCAATAACAAGTGGTATGATTTCTATGGATTATCAATGGTCTTGAGGAAGGTTAAGGGGTGATGAATAAGTTTACTTTTTTTTTTTTTTTTGAGACAGGGTATTGCTTTGTAGTTCAGGCTGGCCGTAAACTCACTATGTAGGCCAGACAAGTCTCAAATTCACAGAAATCCTCCTGCTTCTGCCTCCCAAATGCTGGGACCACAGGCGTGAGCCATCACGCCAAGCATTGTGGTATGTGGTTACCAGTGATCAAACTCAGGACCTTGTACTTGCAAGGCAGGTGCTAGAACCACTGAGTTAAATCCTCAGACCAAAGTTTACTATTTTTATCCTGAGGATAGTTTTGTAAAACATGATACATTTATATATTTGCTATTCTCTCAATGAAATACCTTAAGAAACTATAAAAATTTACTTCAAATGATTAAACATGAAAACACTGACTGTATCTATACCTACTGATTCTTGTATATCTATCTGTCCTTATGGACCTATCATGACACTTTTCTCTCATGTATTGATCTATTTTTCTTTGAAAACAGAGAGAGAAGAGACAACAAAAGAGAAGCTTACATATTACTCTACAAATACTTAGCCGTGGAACCTTTGTAAGTTTCTACTACAAAAGCTCCAAGGAACAATTTCACTAACAAGTGTTTAAAATATTATCCATGTTGATAGGTTTGTTGGTGGGTCACAGAAGCTTTGTTCACCAGGTTATAATATCTGTAAAAGGCCCACTGGTTTGTGCAAGTGATAACAACAGGCCTAGACTTCTTAAAGGCTGGAATTTTTCAATGTTGGTTTGGAGTCTAAGGGCAGGTTTCCTTCTTAGCACTTAATTAACAACTTACTTCCTTTATACTTTGGAGTTTAGCTTCCTAGTGGGCTATTCCTAAGGGATTTTGTTTAATATTAGGTAATTAGGTTATTTCAGGAGTTTGACTACTGAAAATTAAATGAATCTCAAGAAAGATTTTTAGATTTCTTAAATTTTCTAAATTTTTTCAAATTTCATTTATCTCCATTTATTCTCTTTTATTGGTACATTTTATTGGTACGTTATATATATACACATCACAATTACACTCCACATTGAGAATTCGTACCAGTATATGACACAACTGAATTCTTATTTTTCCCCTTCCCCTACTCACCCTACCACCTCCAACCCAAAGCTAAAATTACTTTTTTTTTTTTTTTTTTTTTTTTTTTGAGACAGGGTCTCGCTTTGTAGTTCAGGCTGGCCCTCAGCTCACTATGTAGCCCAGGCAAGCCTGGAACTCAGCAATCCACCTGTCTCTGCCTCCCGAGTGCTGGGATTACAGGCGTGAGTCACCACACCCGGCGCTGTGGTATGTGGTATTGATGGCTGGTGGGGGTAAGTCTCCACGCCCAGCATTATATGTGGTTTCCGGGGATTGAATTTAGGACCTTGCACTTGCGCGGCAGGCACTGGAACCACTGAGCTAAATCTCCAGCCCTTAAGTTACATTTTAATTAGAGCAGAACTGCAATAAAATCCCTTGTTTTTCTATAAAATGAATTTGACATTCTTGAACAGGTGTTTAAGTATAGAAAAGCAAACATAAAGAAATCCCCTTCCTGTCCTATAAAATTTCAACTTTTGTGGCAATCGAAAACTACAAGCCATTTAGTTAATGTTGCTTTTCATATGTCCTTTGTATACGAGTTCTTTAAAACACCCAATTCCAAAACCAACTCTACCTCTAGTTGCAACAGAGGCAGCTGAAAAACAAGGTGACATTGAGCGTTGATGACACCGATGTGTTTATCATTACATTCGTGTCCCTCACCACATGCTAAGTCCCCCACAGTGACGTTGTGGAGAGACATCGCGGGGTGGGGAGGGTGAGGAACGCTGCTGGAATAGGAACGACGTTGAGCAATAAATCTCTGCTAATTCATTTGAAAGTCTTCAGACTGCTGCCCTTTTAACTTTTCACTTTTTCAGAAACATGACTTGACTTTTAACTTTCAGAATTCTTCCTAGACTCTTTACTGTATAAATACATAGTAATGAAGAAGGGAAAAGTAAATTTGTTGCTTTTATTGAGAGAAGTCCTTAGCTATTTCATCAAACTTAAAATTTTTTCTTACCTTCCATTATATGAGATGGATGTAAAATTTTAAAGGGCTCACACAAATATTTTCATTTTTCAAAGAATTACTTTATCCCATGTCTCTTGACAATATCACACACACACACACACACACACACACACACACACACACGAGTTGTTTAGTATTTAGAGGAAAATTGATGCCTAAGAGCCTCTTGTAGCTATTTTTGGGCTTCGCCTGCTGTCCCAGAATTAGTGCCAGCTGAAATCTACTAGCAAATAATGAAATCTTTCGAGGCAGAAACTCTATTTTATTTTTCTCAGTATGTATTTTTACTAATAATTGTGAAGTATTTATGGCAGCATGTTGAATCCAATTACCTGAGAAGAAAATATTGCTATCAGGCATGTTTATGCATAGATAACACCCCTTTTCCCCCAAAAATAAACAAAAACAGTTTTTAAAAATGTCCTGGAATCTAGGTCATTATATTAACTACTATAAAAAGCACAGTATGGCCTTTGAGGATTATTGTGGTTGTATTTCTGACAAAGGAGTTCATGTTCAATAATCAATTCACAATTATATTTTAAAAGCATAGACAAATTATGTTAAATAAGCCACAGCTTAATATAATTTCTACTGTACTACAGAGTACATCCTATTCAAAAAATAAATTGTTACTGGGCTGAGATTCAGCTCAGTGGTTCCCACACCTGCCTAGCAAGTGCAAGCTCCCTGGTTTGATCCCTAGTAACCACATACCACAGCTCCTGGTGTGGTGACTCACACCCACCAGCAATCAGTACCACATACCCCAATGCCAGGCATGGTGGCTTATGCCTGTAATTCCAGCAATCAGGAAGCAGAGGCTGGAATATTTCTGAGTTTGAGGCTTGCCTGGGCTACATAGTCAGTTTAGGGCCAGCCTAAACTACAAAGCAAGACCCTGTCTCAAAAATAAAACAAACAAAAGACTATTATTGTGCCCAGTGTAACTATATTATGTCATTATTTTAGTCTGAAAATAAAATGTTCAATACATATACATTAATTGGATTAACTAAAAGGCTTCTATCATTTCATGATTTATATAAAATTCTATGAGATAGTTTTAATATTTGCATTTTTTTCAGTACATTTCATTACATATGCACTGAAGTCACATTTTCAATGAAGTGATCTATTCACAGACTGCACAATCTGCACTGAATGGCCTGAGTTTGATCTTTAAAACAAGAAACAAATAAATGAGGGGAAAGAATGAATGCGATTTGAAAAGGAAAAGAAAGCACATGTATACAGGGGGTGGGGGTTGTGGGGTGGTTAGGAATAAAAAAACAAATGAATTTTTTAGCAGTGCCAGCGACTTCTTTTGCTGTGCAGAAGCTTTTCAGTAGGATGAGATCCCATTTGTTGATTCTTTAGGCCAGTTCTTGTGCTATAGAGGTCTTATTCATAAAGTATCTGCTTAAGCCAATGTCTCCAAGAGTTTTACCTAATCTGTTTTCCAGCAGGCTTATTGTTTCTGTTTTAATGTTTAAGTCTTGTATTCATTGTGAATTTAGTTTTGTGCATGGTGAAAGAGATAAGTGTAGCTTAATTTTGGGCAGGTTAAAGCCCAGTTTTTCCAGCACCATTTGGTGAAGAGGCTGTCTTTCCTCCATTGAGGTTGTTTGGCGCCTTTGTCAAAGATAAGGTGGCTTAGTGTATCCGGGGTTGTTTCTGGATCTTCTAATCTATTCAACTGGTCTTTGGGTCTGTTACTTTGCCAGTACCATGCAGTTTTTATCACAGTGGCTTTATAGTAGAGTTTTAAATTGGGGATTGTAATACCCCCTGCCATATCGTGGTTGCTTAGAATTGCTTTTGCTATTCTAGGTTTCTTGTGGTTCCAGATGAATTTTTGTATTATTTTCTCTAACTCTGTGAAATATAGCATTGGAATTAGAAGTCACTGGCACTGCTAAAAGACAATCAACAACATGGGAAAAATCTTTACTACTTGTTTATCAGACAAAGTGCTATTATCTACAGTATATAAAGAACTTAAATAGATCAGCCTCCTTAAGTTTAAAGACCCAAGTCAAAAATAGGCATCTGAAATGAACAGACACTTCTCAGAGGCAGAAGTCAAAGCAGCTAAAAAGCATATGAAGAAGTGTTCAACATCACTGGTCATTTGAGAGATGCAAATGAAAACAACAGTGAGATTTCATTTCACTCCACAAAGAATGGCCACTATCACAAAATCAACCACCAATAAATGCTGGTGAGGCTGTGGGGAGAAAGGAACCCTTCTCCACTGTTGGTGGGATTGCAGACTTGTGCAACCATTGTGGAGATCTGTGTGGAGATTTCTCAGAAAACTAGCACTAGGGGTCCCTGCTATCCCCCTGCTAGGAATATACCCAAAAGAACTTTTAAAAATCACATTGGAAAGACAGATGTACACCCTTGTTCATAGCAGTTCCATTTGTGATAGCTTAATCTTGGAAACAACCCATATGCCCATCAACTGGAGAGTGGATAAAGAAGATGTGGTTTTTTAATAAAATGGAGTATTATTCTGCCATAAAGAATGACAAGATTGATTCATTTATGTGCAAATGGATACACCTGGAGGACATGCTAATGAATGAAATAAATAGATCACAGATAGGCAAATACCAGATCTTCTCTTTGATATGAGCACCTGTAGATGCAATTGAGTTCTAGAAAGTATGACAGTTTTTGTAGGATGGGAAATTTCCAAAGGAAATTTGGTGTGGGGATGTAATGAGGGGAAGGAATAAATATGATTCTGAAAGAAAATAAAAGAGCATGTATATAGAGGGTGGGAAGGTGTGGATGGGTAGGGATATGGGTAAAAATGAGAATTGACTTGTGTCATATATTGGTACAAATTCTCCAATGTTATGTGTGATTGTGAGATGTATATAAATTGTACTGATAAAGAATTCAATTCAAAAAAATATAAATCCTTTGTCAGTTGATTTATACAATTTCTATCTGTTATTAGATATAATTTAAAATTATTGAAATTTGCTTTACCATTGTTACTTATTTTTTTTTCTTCTTTTCTCCTTTTATTTGTATTTTTGTTCGTAGGCCCTAGATAGCAGAGTAGCAAAGAAGTCTCAGAGAGCAACGGACACAAACCTGATACAGACCCCAAAGCCATGCTTCCATTACCATCCAGAAAAAACAGCAAGGGTTTTGTACCATCTTCACAGTTCTCAAAACTAAACAAGTTGGCACTATTCAACTGAGTTGTCACATGCCAGCCCATATCAACTTGATGTTCAAATTCATCTTCTTTAATATATCTAACCTCAAATTAGCAGCGGTCGTTTTTCCACTGAACATGATAAAACTGTCGTGTGTGTGTGTGTGTGTAAAACCAAAAATGTAATAATGAATTTCTCAATGTTCCAGTAGTTCCAATATTTTCAAAAGTCAAAGTCTCTTCCAAAACTCAAGTCAAAATCTTTTTTGAAATACAGAGAAAACTCTTTAACTGTGAATATTTGAAAAGAATAAAAAAAACAACTGCCATAATCCCAAGCTAAAATTTCACATGATAGACATTCTCATTCCAATAGGGAAGGATACTAATTGGGTCAAAAAAGAATGGTCCACAGCAAAATAAAAACCTAGCAAGGAAAGTGTTACATCTTCTAGTTTAATACCCAGCCTTCAGGGAATATGGTGGCAAAACATAAATGCCAAAGGCTTAGGAAGCCTCATTCCTAGGTCCTTGCCATTTGTAGCCCATATGGCCAGTCATTTTAGGCTGGCACCACTCATCATCTACAGGGTTCCTTGGCAAGGTAGTCCATATTCTTGGCATCTCTGACTTTAAGGTCTCTCTACAACTTTGTCTCCATTCCCATAGCTTCTTTGCACTTTTCTTTCTTCACCTGATTTTCCAGGGTTTTCTGTGAAAATCTTGTGGAATCTTCCCTGATGCCAAAACGGTTACATTTTTCATGCTGCCAAAAGCAACACTGCAATGACTATGTCAAAGTTGGCCTTCAGTGGGAAAAATAAACTAGGATCCCCTGAACCATAACTACAGTGACCCGTGAGTTGCCTGAAGGGTTGACCACAGTAAAAGTAATTCTGAGGAGTGAATTCCCTGAGAGTTTCTTCTTGAGCAGAGAGCCAGGGACTGTTGTCTCAGATAAAAAGTTTACGCTTTTGGACCTGGGATCCAGTGTTGGGTGTCATCCTGTTGATTGCTGGGATCTTCTCAAATCATCCTTCTTTTCTATCCTTTACTCAACAGACACAAGCCCTTTCCTCTTAAATTTAGATCCTTTCTTTTAGACCAAAATATAACTTCTATTTTTTTGTTTCCTTTTTGTAACCAATTCTAACTAACTAACTAACTAACTAACTAACTAACTAACTAACTAACTAACTAACTATATATTTTTTTTTTGAGGCAGGGTCTTGCTTTGTAGTTCAGGCTGGCCCTGAGCTCACTATGTAGCCCAGAGAAACCTCGAACTCAGCAATCTTCCTGTTTCTGCCTCCCAAGTGCTGGGATTACAGGCATGAGCCACCACGCCTGGCACTGTGGTATGTGGTATTGATTGCTGGTGGGTGTGAGTCACCACACCCAGCATTGTATGTGGCTACCGGGATTGAACTCAGAACCTTGCACTTGCAAAGCAGGCGCTGGAACCACTGAGCTAAATCTCCGGCCCCTAACCATATGTTTTGCTAAAGAACCCAATAGCACTCATGCTGCAGCCGAAATGTTGGGCTGGCCTTGAATTTCCCTCACCAGTTTAACTAGTCCAAATAGTTTAGTCTCTATCAGTCTTAGGACATGGGTAAAAGGTAGGGAATTTATTTTGACACAGTGTAACACATATGATATCTAGTCCAATTGTTAATAAAGTCTTCATTCCCATCAGGGCCCTGAGCCTGACTTTTATTGTTCATATTACTATTAACGTTCTGGCCTTAGGATCTGATCAGACTCACCCATCAAGTTTTGCTTATAGACTTCTCTATTTGCATCCCTAAACTTTTCCAAACTCCTCTCACAAACTAGTTCCAAGGTTCTCTAAACCACATTGACAAGTATATGTACAATCACAATTATGACCTCAGTTTTCTAGTTACAGTTTTCTGTGTTGATTGGCATTCATGCTCCTGACACATAATACCAGACACACAATTTAAAGGACAAAGGGTTTAATTCATCTCATACTTTTAGAGAATTCAGTCCATGGTCAGTTGGTTCTCAGGCAACTTACTGAGAAAGAATCTGTTGGAATAAATACCTTCAGTTCATGGTGCAGAGAAAACAAAAGAGAGGAAAGAGGAAAAGGCCTGACAGAGACCCAAGCTCATGCCTTTCTGACCCATGTAAACACACCTACAAAGGGACTTTACCAAACACTTAGGAAAGGTGTCAAAACCAGTCGAGGTGATATTATCAAAATTAACCATTGAGAGTAATTTGTAGCATTCTATTATATGTATCTGTTTTTCTCTAAATCTCTGTATACATTGAATGTCACCATTTAGTTAAGTTGTATTTAAATTGTTCTTTACTCTTTACATTCCATTAAGTCAATATTTTTAATAAATTTAGTTTACCTGTACATTTTAGGAATACATTATTATCACAGTCATTGAGAATTTGTACCTATACATGATATATCTTGATTCTTTTTGAATATTTTATTATGAATTTATCAAATACTATATGACTTCATTTGGCCTAATTTTTGGTTTATAACTTGTGCATTGGGAAGGTATTATGT